>BLKR01008506.1:0-18282 GCA_011170035.1 Teleogryllus occipitalis
GGACGTAAAGGGCAACCGGCTGTCGGCTGGATAAAAGCCCTAGGAAAAAAACGGTAACTTTGCTATTGGCGCTCTTGTTTCTTGCTGACTGCTTGGCGTTTTTCCGTACAAGGTCCGTCGCTGCTTTACCGTGCGCGCGCTATGAAGTTCCTACACGCTCTTGAAACTTTGCATATGCCCTGTTTTAACTGCCTTGTAATATTGAATTATGTTTCTGAATCACATCGACACAGTACCTTTTGTAGAATCATTATAATCTTAAATTACTCGTACCTGTAAACATCGTTCTCAGAAATGACCATTTTTATCAAAATACACTCACATTTTTTTTCAATCTGTACGAATACATATGCAGTATGTAATATATTCAAAAAAATATACATGACATTAACTCGTCAGCGGTCGCACTGAAATTTAGAACGTGATGTTTTGCGTGGTTTGCAATTGTAATATATTTTTAAAAACTTTTATTAAATATTTTAAGAAAAAATTATTTTTTACTTCACGTATGGACGAGTAATGGTATCTAAACAACTGAGTTATTACACAATATTGTTAAATTTATTAGAACATCGGCATATTGCAAATTCTTTGAAATGCTACATAAAAACACATGTATTATGGCTTTAAATAAATATACTCAAATACACGCAAGTAGATGTTTGTTTTTGAACCCTTTTTTGTTCTATATTTCTCTTGATATACATTGCTTTACGATTACTAAATAAAGCAGTTTGACGGAATGGTTTAAACATTAGGAGCCTAAATTTTGAATGTGTTTTAATGTCTTCATCAAATGAACATCTCACATAGATTTTCTTAATGTGGTCTAGGCACACCCACTGGACACAATTTAGTCAATTTTGTTTTAAAACTAATGAAACCTGTAATATGTTTCAAGAATAATAATGTAATATAACACAGGAAATCTGCTAATAGCCGACCTGGATGGCCGAGGTGGCTAAGAGCGAGTACCGACTCAGCGCTTCGGTCCGAAGGGTCGCGGGTTCGAGTCCCGCCTTGGGCATGGCTGTTTGTCCCTTGACTTTGTGTGTGTTGTCGCGGAGGGCCTCGCGTTCTGCTGACCCCACATCAGAGGAGCCCGCAAGAGTGTTTGTCTTGTGTATGGTCGAATATGCGTCCCTTCGGGACGTAAAGGGCAACCGGCTGTCGGCTGGATAAAAGCCCTAGGAAAAAAATTCTGCTAATAACGAACCTTTCCTTTATCTAGGGTCGGGAGGCCAACTGGATTGCCTTGTACGAGAAACTGCACCTGCGCCCGTTTGAGGGTGATGTATCTCATGTCGTGTTGGACTTGCTGCGTCGCGTTTGCGATGACCAGCGCACAATAGCGCTCTTGGGCGGGGATTTGTTGCCGCTGCTCCTGCGCCGGTCTACCGGTACATGCGCCGTCGAAGAGCTGCCATCTGCCCAGACCGCGAACCCCATATCCATCGCATTGACGAAGGGGAACCCTTACGCACAGCTAATCAGCTACTAGTAAGTGTAATATTTATTACGTACTCTCTTCCGAATGTTAGGTCATTGAAATTTTGAAATAAAGACAAGGCTATTAATTCGGTTTCCCGTTGAAGTTCCTCTGTTTCCTCTAACTCGTATTTTGCGAAATATTAGTTAGGTAAGAACTTCTGATTTTAAAGCTTTTTTGACGCCAGAATCTTGTCGAATAATGTGTTGTGCACATAATATTTCGGCGAGCGACTTTTATGTGCGATTTCCGTCCAATTAATGTAATAGCATAAGTTATTTTTTGTAAAATAAATAAATTTTTATATTCTAAGCAAGTTTTTGAAATTCGAACAACTGGTACGCCGTTCATATGCAATTCGTGAGGTACCATACCGCCGATCTTGCTGCAGTTCCCACGGAATCGAGAAACTGAAAGATTGTGACAATACGTCCAAAGTTCCATTTTCTTTGTTCGATATTCATTCAGAACAAAATTACCTCATGCGTTAGAAGAGTGGATAAATTTATTTTGCACAATAATTTAACTCCAGCAAGAGAAGGAAGGGGAGCTTAGAAGATCATGTTTAATATAGTGTGTTATAAAAAAGTTTAAAATTTTTGGTAAGTTTAAATTCATTGATATTGTTCATAATTACTTTTTATTCAAAATAAAATGTAATTAATTACAGGCTTTGGCTAGAATTTGTTGTCACAGCGTCTTTGGATCTGGGTAACAAGTAGGAGGCTTTTTACTTGAAAATAAATTCGAAATAATTTTAGCATTTCGAGTCTTAGAATAATATAGGTTAATACATTGCTATATTATAAAAATTCAGTGATTACACTGAAAATTCGTATACTATGAAGAAACATAAATACAAATATTGATACGAAAATTGCTGGGAATGAGTTAATGATTAAAATCATTGTGAACTGTATTTTGTGTGCATGCTCATTTCCTAGTAATAGGTTTCACAAAAACGTTTATTAAAAGGATGGGAATTGGAATTACTGTGATGAGTGTACGATTAATTCACATATTCAGAAATCAAGTTAATTTTTGAAAGAAAATGGCGTATGTTGCAACTGTAGAATAGTAACTGTTTAACTGTAGAATGTTAAACAATGAACAAAGCATTAAAGCATTATGTTTCATGGAATTCTTCCAATCAACAACTGTAATGTTGGCACATAGATCAATAACACATTTACTTTATGATGAAGTTTTTACCTTAACTTAAGAAAAGATAGCTTATATAAGATAAAAATTTGATTTTGTTCTACATTTAGAACATAATTACTCATATAATGAACTAATTATTATTCAAACAAGAATAAAGTTCCGTAAGCTTTACATAACAATAGAATATTGCCATCCTCGTAATAATATAATTTTTTAAGTTACCAATGGGTATATGAAAATACGAAACGAGAGACAGTTCAATATTAAAACTTGCAAGTATTAACGTTTATCTTGCAAGTAGTGTGACGAGTTATTTGGGGGTTTGATAAGGCTCACAATTAAAACAGAGTGAATAAAGAAATAGTTACAGACAGCAAACATAAAGGTCAACATTAGCTGCACAATGAATATATAAATAACGAAAGAATGAGAAGGAAGGACAATAATAATGCGATAAAAATTTTCATTTGGTTTTAGTGATCAGTATACCTATGGAAACGTGAGAAATTTTCGTGAACAATAAATTCAATGAATTATAAAGAGTCCGGTAATCAAGGAATAAAAGGATTGATAAATGGTAAATGGGTGGTTGGCTAATCAGGAAGAGCATTGACGTTATACAATACAGGAAATGCGCAGAATTTAAGAAAAAGAAACTTGTTTGAGACGCTACTTCTCAGTGGAAGACAAATGAATGGCGCGAATTAAAAGTTGCCGCGAAGTCAGAACAGCGCGAGCGATGATTGAGTATGGACTGTCGCAGCACAATAACAGCCAGAACAGCATGAGCAATGGTCAAATGGTGGAAGCAATACAGTGTGGTAGACAACGAGAGTTACATATTGTAGATTGTCTTGATACAAAACTTTGTGAAAATTGATGGACGAAAACATTGGACTGAATGGGATCCGACACCCTGAGGTGACATCGCTCAAGCTTGCAGCGGGATCCAAACCGGAAGTGAGAGCTGTTTAATATTATTTTCGTTTTAAACTGTAGATCAAGTACTGTTATTACTAATAATTTAAAACAGATTTAAGTATAATGAGGATAAAAATGGCCATGAGTGAGAGTGATACTAAAGAATGTATGAATGGCAATATATACTGTGTGAGAGATATTGATTCTATTAAAAAATATTTATGAGTTTTGTTTCCGATTTGTTGTGGTGTGTTATGCAATCTAGAAGTCAGCGAGGCAAGTACGGAATTATAAATGTTTCGTGCCTGAAAGACGAGTTGTTTTTCATGGTTATTTAGTTGAAGAATTTTCTTACGTACTAATTTCAATATTAAAATTCCGTAGGACAAGTCTGTCGGCCCACGAACAATTCTTTTTCTAAAGCACGCAACAAATCCCCTTGATCAAATAAGCAGACATAATATGGTATTCTTAAATAAATAATAGTTATTTACGATAGAAGTGTCGTAAAGGATCTGATTACAATAGGAGACTGGAAATTGCCAAACGAACCCGTGAAGCCGAGTATTGTAAGTGTACTGTAATAAGATGTTACGACACAAATATCGTACAACGCTTTATCCACTTTGTAAATATTTGTTAGATTTAATGTGAAATTTCGTCCTTCACCTTCATACACAATTCACTTTTTTTTTCTATTAGTGGCGACACATTTCTCAACAATTGAAACACACTTGGTGTTTACTTTAGTACATAAATGAATATAGTTCTGATACGAAAATAGATATAGCAGCAAATGTTGCCATAGAAACATTGTTACCTAACAAATCAAGAAAGAAATATGAAGTGAGTATTTCATTTTTAAAGATTGGCGAAAAAAATGTTCATTCCATATCGGAAAAAATGTTCATTGCAGACTTTTCTGGCAAGTCAGAGAAGGAGAAAACAAGCATCTTTGGATCCGCTATTGTATATGGAAGATCGACAATATCACGTAATTACAATATTTATATCAGTAAATTTACTCAGCTATAAGTTGTTTAAAGAAGAAGAGTGAGGGATACAAGACAAAGAATTCCATTTTTTTAAAAATTTATTCCTTCTTGTTCGACGTTTCTGTCTGTCGAAGAGTTTGAAAATAGTACATTTTATACAACATTTTGGATATGGCCATCCATAGCAAGGAGTATTCATTCCTACTCGTGAACATTGTCTAAGTTTCGAAGTTTATGATTCAAGGTTTGGTCTGAAGTGTAACGTTGAAAGTTAAGGTAGCGCTAGGAAGGGTGTAAAAAGAAGTTACGGCGGTCTGAGTCTATCCTTAGGGGACCTTGATTTAATACGGAGCCATGAATCACGACGGCCCAGATTAAATATTGTGGAAGAGGGTAAAGAGTAAAGATTTTGATGGAAATAGTCGGCTATTTTACGTATGTGTTCGTCTAGTGGCAATATATTTAGCTCGCGATGAATTTGGGAATTTGGTAGAAACCATGAGGGTTTTTCTTAGGAACTTAAAAATGTTTTCAGAAGAAGAATGGCAAAGTACGCCATTTCTTTACAGTCCTAGTGTCGTAAAGAAGTACATTACCACAATTAAGCACTTCATTACAAAACTGATAACGGCATAATTTTTGACATTACCAAACCAAAGTGGATAAAGAATATTATTCAAGTATAGAAGCTATTGTAGCGGTGAATGAATATTCCAGATGGGCGTGTTTTTATGTATAAGAATAATAAAAATAAGTAACAATTATAAAGAGCCTAGCTGAGATAATTCCTTTTCATTTCTCAGTAAATAACATAAAAAGTGAGATAAAAGTAAGTTAAAACGTCTTACAGGAAGCAATGCCATGTAGAAAAAAGAAATCAATACAGTTGTATGCATTTTACAAATAGTCTACATACAACTACATACAACTACATACACCTACGACAAACCATAACTACAACAATTAATATGGTAATATTGTAACTGAAAGTAAGTAAAATGCATTATACGGCAGTCAGCATGACGGAGATCCTCTCTCGACCAAGTCTGGGCATGTAGTGACCAAGACTCCACCGTTTCCTGTTAGACTGAGTTCACGCACCAGATTTTCAGATATTGA
This sequence comes from Teleogryllus occipitalis, assembly GCA_011170035.1. NCBI lineage: Eukaryota > Metazoa > Arthropoda > Insecta > Orthoptera > Gryllidae > Teleogryllus > Teleogryllus occipitalis. The sequence continues at coordinate 5,689 of BLKR01008506.1, forward strand.
TAGATGAGAAAATCAATCTAATGAGAATATCAAATAAATATAATAGAGAGGTGAACATTGAGTTAGTAAAAATGGTAAATTAATTAATACAACTTAAAGGTACATTATCTCTTGTATTTTAACTTTTAGAAAAGGGCTAAATTAAGAAATTAATACAAATTTTGTAAATAATATTTTAGTTTAGAAATTTGATTGACTGGTGATGTCTCTTGTTGTGTGTGCTCTGTGACAGCGAGTGGTGATGGCACTTCTTACAGTCTTCTAAACGCCCAGTGTCGTGGTCGCATGACGCAATAATAAGGCGGCTCGTATACTGTGATTCTGTGAAACTCAAAATAATGTATATAAGTAGCAGTTCTGTACATGTCAATCTCACAACTATGAATAAATTTAAGTACGCATAAACATTCGATCATGATGTCAGACGTTTGTGAGTCGTATTAAATAAATAAATGTCTTTATTGATAACGAGGCTCACATCATTTACCCTACTCTTCCACCTAACCACTTTGAAAATTTTTATTACAATAATGCATAATAAAAGGAAGTCATTCAAGTTAAAATAATTAAGCAAATTTGGATGAAAATTTCCTCACATACAAGACAGGAGTAAAAGCGAGGGATGAAGAGTTTGATAGAAAAGGCATGCACACACAGCATTTGTGTGATTCAAACGATTACATTCAAGTTAGTAAAAAATAATCACATATAATCACATAATTAAGTAGTAAAAAATTAATCACATATCAGGTTGAACAGGAGATTTTACTCGAATTTAGAAAAGTTAAATTTTTGTAACTTTCTATTACTATTACGCTCGAACCAATATGCTATGATCATTTACAGTACGTAACCTAAAATTAAAAAACATTTTTGCCTTAAATGAATTCACATGTACTTCATTAGAAACATCAACAACATTAATACAAACAATGTATTAGTGTCGTAGAATCGTTGCAACAATGGATAAAGTCACAATTTGAGCTCTGGCCTCCCTACACTGGTAACGCATGGGATCACATCATAGTCCTGCTAATGTTAATAGATCGGGAGAAACATTAGAAATAGAAAGACAACAATGCGATGCCACGATCTCTTACCTTAGAAATTTTCTGAAGGCTATCAATGTTCTTTCACCTCAAAACCAATGTAGGAGTGTCGTTCCAGGCCAGTTTCTTTTTTGTACACACCGCTCCGACTCTACGACTCTCTACTACACTGTGAAGGCAGACACATACTATCCTTGGCTAACAAAGCTCTATTGAAATCGAGGCTACAGGTGAGGTTGGGAGTGGCCTGAGCTGAGAGCTCGGAACAGGTATTTTGGTTCTATTTTACCGTTCATTTTCTCCTTTCCTTTTTTTATATCCCTTTGATCCGTTTATTCTGTCTGCCGGGCATGACAAGGTCGACTTCCGCTTCTCCATTTGTGTGCAGCATCCGGCGCTTGCGTCGCACGGGCGTGCTGGCACGCGTGCTACGCAGCCACTGGCCGCAGTGGCCCCAGCGCCAGGACGAGGCCTCGCAGCCGGCCGTGCGCCTGGGGGACGTGGCGCCCGTGTTTCCTGCCTTCGCCGCCGGCGCGCTGCTGGCGCTGCTTATCCTGGCCCTCGAACGCCGCCTGGGGGCTCCCACCCAACGCAACGGCCAACAACTCGCGCATCTCTCCAATGTCTCTTGAAGTCCCAATAACTCCAGCGCCAGGACGAGGCCTCGCAGCCGGCCGTGCGCCTGGGGGACGTGGCGCCCGTGTTTCCTGCCTTCGCCGCCGGCGCGCTGCTGGCGCTGCTTATCCTAGCCCTCGAGCGCCGCCTGGGGGCTCCCACCCAACGCAACGGCCAACAACTCGCGCATCTCTCCAATGTCTCTTGAAGCCGCAGTGGCCCCAGCGCCAGGACGAGGCCTCGCAGCCGGCCGTGCGCCTGGGGGACGTGGCGCCCGTGTTTCCTGCCATCGCCGCCGGCGCGCTGCTGGCGCTGCTTATCCTGGCCCTCGAACGCCGCCTGGGGGCTCCCTGCCAACGCAACGGCCAACAACTCGCGCATCTCTCCAATGTCTCTTGAAGCCGCAGTGGCTCCAGCAGCAGGACGAGGCCTCGCAGCCGGCCGTGCGCCTGGGGGACGTGGCGCCCGTGTTTCCTGCCTTCGCCGCCGGCGCGCTGCTGGCGCTGCTTATCCTGGCCCTCGAACGCCGCCTGGGGGCTCCCTGCCAACGCAACGGCCAACAACTCGCGCATCTCTCCAATGTCTCTTGAAGCCGCAGTGGCCCCAGCGCCAGGACGAGGCCTCGCAGCCGGCCGTGCGCCTGGGGGACGTGGCGCCCGTGTTTCCTGCCTTCGCCGCCGGCGCGCTGCTGGCGCTGCTCATCCTGGCCCTCGAACGCCGCCTGGGGGCTCCCACCCAACGCAACGGCCAACAACTCGCGCATCTCTCCAATGTCTCTGAAGCCGCAGTGGCCCAGCGCCAGGACGAGGCCTCGCAGCCGGCCGTGCGCCTGGGGGACGTGGCGCCCGTGTTTCCTGCCTTCGCCGCCGGCGCGCTGCTGGCGCTGCTTATCCTGGCCCTCGAACGCCGCCTGGGGGCTCCCTGCCAACGCAACGGCCAACAACTCGCGCATCTCTCCAATGTCTCTTGAAGCCGCAGTGGCCCCAGCGCCAGGACGAGGCCTCGCAGCCGGCCGTGCGCCTGGGGGACGTGGCGCCCGTGTTTCCTGCCTTCGCCGCCGGCGCGCTGCTGCGCTGCTTATCCTGGCCCTCGAACGCCGCCTGGGGGCTCCCACCCAACGCAACGGCCAACAACTCGCGCATCTCTCCAATGTCTCTTGAAGCCGCAGTGGCCCCAGCGCCAGGACGAGGCCTCGCAGCCGGCCGTGCGCCTGGGGGACGTGGCGCCCGTGTTTCCTGCCTTCGCCGCCGGCGCGCTGCTGGCGCTGCTTATCCTGGCCGAGGCCGAATTAGGAGGCGAATCTCTAGAAGAGAATTTGATAAAACTACAGAAGAATTTCACAAACGTGTTCCCTTCACAAAAAAATTCAAAACAATCACCCCGTATTGATTGTGAATACCGGTAGTACAAAGTTAATTAATAAACTTTGTATGCAGGAAAGAAAAGGAGGTCGTAATGAGTCGATTATTTCAATTATTATTGTGCCCAGTAAAATATTTTTATCACATGACGAATATGTGGATTTTATGCGATTATATTTCCATTAACATACATTGCAATTGAAAATGTATAATAATATAAAAGACGTAACATGAGTAAATCGTTATAGAGAGTGTATAACTTCCTTATTAAATAAAATCGATTTTCTGAAGAAATGTTTCCTTTGAGCCATAGACGCAAAGGGAACACAGTAAACATTTTGCTACATCATTTTACTTCCTCCGAACATAATGTTAATCTTAGCGATAACAAGAGAGAGGAATTATTTTGAATTTCCTTATATTCAAACATAAGAGAATGCAATTACATAATTCAATTGAATAGACAATAGAGATAGATATTAAAGTATCAGAAAATGTTTCAAAAGTGGAAACGCGGAAACTAAATACAAAATATATTTTAAACAATGACACTATATAATTTAAGTGTCGTATAATGTACGTCATTTAAAAAAATAAAAAATAGTCAAGTAAATGTAAGAATAATTTGAGATCCATTATATATTTATCTATGATCCTATGTTTTATATTATTACAATTATAATCAGTTCGTTGACAATACAAAATAAAATCAACGTCTTAGGTCAATCAATTGAAAAATCTCACATCATCTCTCCGAAGTTAGCTCTCGATCAGAAACAGCCTGCCAATGACCACTAAAATTATCACAACACAACCCGAGCTGGAGGTTCGGTGACTCTCTCTGCGGAAACCGTGGCGGAGGGTGTGGCGTCGGCGGAGTGGGACGAGTGTTTAAATTAAGACATACGCCGCAAATAAAAATTTTAAACCTCCGGTAGACGAGTACCTGTCCAAAAAATTGCAATTGAATGTAATGAATTGTAATGTAAACTAATAAATATATAATTTAAAGAAGATCCTAAAGTAATTGTGAATTGCTTACAAAGTGAATTGTATTTTAACACTATTTGTTGTGCATTGAAATCGGTTTACAAATGCAAATTGTACTTATGCAGTTTAGAAATGCACATTGTAATCACATACTATTAAATACTTCGAACGTTATTCATGATTATCAAAAAATGTGAGCACATAATAACCTAATGACACAGTACATGGCAAATAAAATCCCCAATAAATTATTTCAAGAATTTGAAACATTAAGTTTATGGTCAGCAAGCCCTAAAAAATAAATTGCATTAAAACTTTAAAAATGAAGTGCAAGATTTTGAATATGCTAGAAACAAAGAGTAATAATTAGTAGTTTGTATACCTTGAACAAAAATTAGAAATATATATACGTCAATAAATAATGTTTCAAGTAAGTGATGTGGTTTCTTACTTATTTTTACAAATACAGGTACCTTAATCAAATGAAGACAAATTATTGTTACGATGCAGTAAATAATCTAAACTCTGAAATCTGAACTCAGTAAACGAAGCCATTAAAAAATGTGTTAGAAAAAAAATTTTTTTGTTAATTAATAAATAAAAGATGACGTGAAATATGCGAACTTGCCCAAAATAAAACCCGCAACTCTCGTTTAAGGAACAAATTTGAGATAGAGACCTGACATCATTGTAGTACATGCATGTTTCCAACTTGTTTCTACACGATATGTATGTATCATTTACATACCTGTAAATGAAATATGTATCTGTATTGTGTCACTATTCTATTCAAAATCATTATTTTGAATATTTTCATTTTGTTAAGATAGTATTGAATGTTTATTCCATATAAACGTTTTTCTTTGCGGTTATCTAATGCATGATTTACCGTCTCACACAAAAAGTTATTCTGAAACAATTAAAACAAATAGACTTAGTCTGTCATCTAACAAATTAAAACATCAGCACGGGTTCGCAAATCCAAGAGCACGATTGGAGAACAACCTTTTTTATAAAAATCGGATGTTATTTTTAATACACCTCGATGCCGTAGAAATGAAGTTTCAAGACAGGAGAATGACATAAAAATCATCCGTTCCATTATTATTAAATACTATTCAATTACATGAAATAATAATGAACAATGTAATTCTTCCATCATTAGAACTACCAGATGTAACAGTATTATTATCGTAACGGGAAATAATTTTAAAATACATATCGAGCATCGAACAGAAGAAATTAAAATTAGATAACGATCAATTGATTTCATTTCTAAATTGCAAACATCATATCTGTGTACTTCCATAAAATGCACAGAGAATTTATTTAAGCTAAGTCATAAGCTATGGAATTATTCACTTCATCTCTTTTTCTTTATATAGCATTGTTGTTTTCCACAAATATACACGATCGTAATTTTATTTTGGCAATGAAAATAGACAATCATGATTTGAACACTTCTGTAATAAGAACAAGAACACGTTCTGATTTCGAAAAAATGATACTAGATATATTCTCTCGAAATAAACTTATGGATGTCAAGAAAGATGAGCGAGGATTTATCGTCATAAATTCCGATGCAAAAATTGAAGACGACAGTGCAGGGTCAGCGGAGTGGGACGAGGCGTGGACGGCGTCGCTGGCGGCGGAGGGGCGCGTGCCCGAGTTGGGCGCCCACGCCGCGCTGCTGCTGGCGGCGCCGCCGCGCCCCGCGCTGGCCGAGCAGCGCCGCCTGCTGCGCCTGCAGCGCCTGCTGCACGCCAGAGGCCTGCGCGCGGCGGCGGGCGGCGCGGCGGCGTGGCAGCGTCTGCGCAGCCAAGCCAACAGCGGGCGGCCGGCGGCGCTGCTGCCCGCGGGCGCGGCGGGCGCGCGCCTTCTCCGCCAGCTGCAGCCTTGTCCTTGTGCGATGGTGCTGGCGTTGGCGCGTGGCGCCACCCGCCGCCTGCTGGCGCGCGCGCCGCTGCGCTTCGACAGCGCGCTGCTGCTGGCGCAGTGGCGTGTTGGTGGGCGGGGCCCGGAGGTGCGGCTGGGCGAGGCGTGGCGCGCGGGCGCAGGCCGGCCGCTGGAGCTGCGGCCGCTGGGCGCGTGGTGGCCGGGCGGGGGCGGGGGCGGGGGCGTGCGCCCGCCGCCTGCGCCGCCCTCGCGCCGCCTGCGCTCAAGGGCAGACCTCAGAGGCGTCACCTTCAGGGCCATCTCTGCATTTGTAAGTAATCTGAGGAATTTCATTTCATTTCATTTCATTTCTGAAGAATTACATCTTTTATTTTCAGAAACATTTGTGGGGTAACACATATACAAGAGACCAAGATTTTCGTCAAAATCTTTTTTCGGGTCTTTGGCTTGCTCTTGAAGAATTACATAATTTTAGGTGAGTTAACAAATTTCATATTTACAAATAATCGAAAATACTTCATTAAATTAAGGTTTTCAAATTGAAAACGTTTTCTTGCGTTTTGGTATTATTCAATTCAACCGGTGCTCAGAAGAGGCCGGTCGAGGAAAAATTTCAGAAATTTGGTTTTCACTTGTCCTTTACGCTTTGGAAGTGTTGATTTAGAAATTTTAGATTTATATCCTCGGCTTAATAGAGAAAACTGAAAAAAATCTAAAACTTTTGCATTCTCCTTTTTTCGTTTTTATCACAACAAATATTCGTTTTATCGAAAAGACTACCAGTAACAAAATTAAAGTAGATAATGTTAATTAAAAATGCACATATTGAATTTCATTTTCTGACAAAAGCTTGTGGAGCTGGAATATGTTGAAGAACAACGACCTTTTTATCTTCTAACCAAAACGTAGGAATAACCCTCTCCCGCCCTATTACCTTGCAGAGGCGATCAAGTTTCACTTCACACTTCAAATTATTTTGTGATCGAATTATTTGCATTTTCAAACTAATAACACTCCACTACTCTCGAACATAGAAAAGTCGCGTTTATTCCTATGAAGTACTTCTACTCGAAAGTTGCTTACTACTGAAGTTTCTTTAGAAAACCGGGATCATACATAAGCAAAAGAAAAAGATAATTTTGAGTGATTTTATTGCCCTGTTGAAGTATGAATGGAAAAAATATTGTGTATTTCGTGACTTGTACTGCTGATGTTTATTCTAAACAAAATTTATATATTGTAATGAAATCAACAAATATAAAATTTGGTCTTGTAAATCCCAATTGTTAGAAATTTCAGGTCAAAAGTCACATTGGTTTTGGTACTAGACTAGAATAGATTTTGCTATGTAAAATATAAAGCTTTTTCTCATGAATTATTTTACTTCGTTTGCATTTTATTCGTTCTGAGCTTTCATAAAAAATAAAGCACTGTGTGTTATTTATTAGTTAAAAACTGTGTGTGACGTGCTATGTGGAGAAGTGAATTCTGTGTACTTTTTCAAAATTCTGTGAACCCGACCCTAAGCCATGTACTATTTGAATATTGAATATGATAGTGAGCAAATGAGCGTTTTTTGTGAAGATAGTTTAAACAAATATTCCCTCCAATGTAATAAAATCTATTTTCATGGGTAAATCAGCAATAAATTTAGGATCTTATCCCACATCATGTCCCTCGTCAAGGAATAACACTTCCTGCAACGACATCAGGAAAACGATAATTTATATAACTATATTTCCCCCTGAATTCTAGAAGACGTGTACAGTTCAATGAAGTTATATTTATGTCCAGTAGCAAACAAGGGGCCATCTCAACATTTGTTTAAAGGATCAGGGAAACTGGGCGAAAAACCTGATCGAGATGAGAGTCATTGATCCGGAAGCTGCAGCACAATATTTGTTACAGATTGTTTAGAATTATACAGTCCAAATGGTCCACAAAACATTAAGTATCACTGTTAAAATTAATGTTACTTTCTTTTTAATGCTCTGTATAGTCTCCAATTGTATAGAAACAGTTATGCAGTGGAAACTATTTTGCTTGGGATTTAAACTTTTCTATCAAAGTTAATCGTTTAATGTCATCTTGCAAAGTGATATAAAATAATGTACATGTATTGCATGTAAATTATTTTTGTGGATTTGTTTTTTTTCGATCTGCAAAACTCACAAAGTTGAACATACCTTGAACTGTTTTTTGAAATAGTCCCTTATTTAAACTTCCGAAAAGATTTTTTGAAAATTAATGTCTTTGCAATTAAATTGATATTTGTTTGCAATGTACACAAAAATAAAATGAATTTTTTTGTATGTGGAGACCAAAACATAAATGACAAAAAAAATGCTAAAGAGACTAACATATTTTCAAAGAAGCTGCAGCTTCTGTGGGAGGTGTAAAATATTCCACTGCACAAAATATTATGTGGATTACATTTTAAAAATTGTTTTGTTACATACCACTATCGCTGAGACACAAGTTTTGTTTGAGATGATAAGACAGGAGAGAGGTATTCACCTATATTGGCAACTGGACCAAAAGTCGCAATTTTCAATGCGCTCCATCATCAGAAGCGTATCTCAAAGAACAAAATTTAATATGCGCATTTTGTAGGAAATTTATCTACTTTAATTTTGTCAAGTCGCAAAAAGGAGTATAAAACAGTAATTCGATTTGAAGCAATAAGGAACTAAATGTGTACGATATTTATATTTGTAGACAAGAAATAAAGCATATATTCACATGGAAAACATTTAAATAAAAAATATAGTATACGTTGAACTCTATAAACAATTTGTTCATTATTTATTTATTTTTTTTAGAAAAAAGTATCCTCTAGGAATTAGTGTTTTAATATAAATCTTTATTCCGAAAATCGATCCTATTTTGAGCTTCAGGAGTCCCCGTACCTAAATCCGCCTCTGCACAGTTCAATCATTAGAGTAACTGTCTACTTTATTGTCAAATTAAGAAGACGGTCACAGTATTTTCCCAACAGTATCATACTGTATGATATTTTAAAAATGTGTACGTGAAAAACGTGTCAATTTCACTACGAAAAACTGCAAGATTGTTTGACTAAAAGATAAATAATTGTGGTGAGTGTTGGGAACATATGCACTAAGCTGATAATGTAATTATTCCACTCTAGAACTGAGTGGGGGAGGCGGGACTTCCGCATCTACGGACAAGAGAAGCCTGATGGATCCTGGGAAGGGGCCATTAACGAGCTCTCGACTGGCCGAGCTGATGTCATCGTTGCCGATATGACTTTGTCCGTCCCCCGGAAAACAATCGCCGACTTCACTGACGAAGTGTACAACCAAAGGTGCATTTGCAAGATAAAGATATATACCATTTTTAATGTCTATAGAATGCGCTCACAGATTGCATAATCACGATTTGGTATGTATAATTTTTATTCGTTATTTCATACGTTAATAACTAGAGAGGATTAAACAACATAATTGTGCCTAGAGTGATATAAATTAGGGAGTCAAGTTTACACCGATGTACCAACAGAGAAGAACTGATATATGCCCATTTCTTTGGTAGAATCGGGGCGTACATCCGGCTGCCCGGGCGGCGAGGGCTGCAGTGGGCGGACTTCATGGCGCCGTTCAGCAGGGGGCTGTGGGCGGCGGCGACGGGGGCGGCGATTCTGCTGGCGGCGGCTCTCACGATCGCCCTGCGCGCGCCATCACCACCATCACCATCACCGTCACCACCATCACGATCATCACAATCACCATCACCGCCACCACCACCACCAGAATTCTCCCCATCGCCATCACCATCACCTTCATCACCATCACCAACATCACGATCACCAACGACATTAACACCACTTTCATCTTTTCGTCTTAAATTGTCACATCCACAGCCTCTTTCATCACCAACACCATCACCCTTAACAAGAAGTCGTGTGGCACCCAGAGACGCCTGGATGTTCGTGGTGGCCGCCTTCTGCCAGCAGGGTGAGTACATATCACAGGCCCAACAGAATGAGTCGGCTGGTATTGCTGCTGAGCATTGCCATGTGCCATGAGGCGAGGTCGAAAAGGACGGGAGGAGTGGGATGGCGCAAGGATTATAGAGCAGAGGGAAAAGAGAGAGAGAGAGAGAGAGAGAGAGAGACAAAGAGAGAAAGAAAGAGAGAGAAAAAGAGAGAAAGACAGAAAGAAAGAGAAAGAAAAACGAAAAGAGAGCGAGAAAGCGAGAGAGAGAGAAAGCGCGCGGGAGAAAGCGAGAGAGAGAAAGCGAGAGAGAAAGCGAGAGAGAAAGCGAGAGAGAGAGAAAGCGAGAGAGAGAAAGCGAGAGAGAGAAAGCGAGAGAGAGAGAGAGAAAGCGAGAGACAGACAGAAAGCGAGAGAGAGAGACAGAATGCGAGAGAGAGAGACAGAAAGCGAGAGAGAGAGAGAGAAACAGAAAGCGAGAGAGAGAAAGCGCGCGGGAGAAAGAGAGAGAGAGAGAAAGCGAGAGAGAGAAAGCGAGACAGAGAGAAAGTGAGTGAGAGAGAAAGCGAGAGAGAGAAAGTGAGAGAGAGAGAAAGCTAGAGAGAGAAAGCGAGAGACAGAGAAAGCGAGAGAGAGAGAAAGCGCGAGAGAGAGAAAGCGAGAGAGAGAGAAAGCGAGAGAGAGAGAAAGCGAGAGAGAGAGAAAGCGAGAGAGAGAGAAAGCGAGAGAGAGAGAAAGCGAGAGAGAAAGCGAGAGACAAAGAGAGAGAGAAAGCGAAGAGAGAGAAAGTGAGTGAGAGAGAAAACAGAGAAAAGCGAGAGAGAGAGAAAGCGAGAAAGTGGGAGAGAAAACGAGAAAGCGAGAGAGAAAGAGAGTGAGAAAGCAAGAGAGAGATGAGACGGGGAGAAAGCCAGAGAGAAAGCGAGAGAGAGAGAAAGCGAGAGAGAGAGAAAGCGAGAGAGAGAGAAAGCGAGAGAGAGAGAAAGCGAGAGAGAGAGAAAGCGAGAGAGAGAAAGCGAAAGAGAGAGAGAAAGCGAGAGAGAGAGAAAGCGAGAGAGAGAGAAAGCGAGAGAGAGAGAAAGCGAGAGAGAGAGAAAACGAGAGAGAGAGAGAAAACGAGAGAGAGAAAGCGAGAGAGTGAGAGAGCGAGAGAGAGAAAGCGAGAGAGAGAAAGCGAGAGAGAGAAAGCGAGAGAGAGAGAGAGAGAGAAAGAGAAAGAATGGCAAAAGTAATAAAGAGAAAAGAGAGGGAGGGAAAGATTGAGAGGGAAAGATTTTTAAAAGAAAGAAGAAATTTTTTCCTCATATGTAATACGGATTTTCGAACATTTGCTCTGAGTGTGTGGTCGTGTTGGAGATGAGTGAAACCTTCTTACGTAGAGCAAAATATTCTGTTTGTGCTGAGGACAGCCCGTACTAGGTGCGTGGTCTGGATGCGTGATGTTTGTGCGCATACTTGCTAACTTCGATGCAGAGAACTAGTTGTGGAGAGTAATAAAGATTTTTTCATATACACCAGAATATTCTGAATAACGCTTGTGTGCTTAGGGCAACCTGCGCCTAGTGCATGGTTCGGGCGCATGTTCCGTGGGTGCGTGCACTTGGTGCTAAGAACCAATGGTTGAGAAGAACGAAGCTTGTTTTATGTGCATTAATAATAAAAGATTTCTGTTTGCCTAGGTCAGCCCGTCCCGTGTACGTGGTCTGGGCGCGCGCTCTGTGTGTGCGCGCACTTGGTGGCGCTGGTGCTGAGAACCAGTGGTGGAGAGGAAGGAAATTTGATTGGTGTGGAGTTGAATATTGAATGATTTGTTTTTGTGTAGGTCAATCCGCGCCGCGTGCGTGGTCTGGGCGCGTGCTCTGTGTGTGCGCGCACTTGGTGGCGCTGGTGCTGAGAACCAGTGGTGGAGAGGAAGGAAATTTGATTGGTGTGGAGTTGAATATTGAATGATTTGTTTTTGTGTAGGTCAATCCGCGCCGCGTGCGTGGTCTGGGCGCGTGCTCTGTGTGTGCGCGCACTTGGTGGCGCTGGTGCTGAGAACCAGTGGTGGAGAGGAAGGAAATTTGATTGGTGTGGAGTTGAATATTGAATGATTTGTTTTTGTGTAGGTCAATCCGCGCCGCGTGCGTGGTCTGGGCGCGTGCTCTGTGTGTGCGCGCACTTGGTGGCGCTGGTGCTGAGAACCAGTGGTGGAGAGGAAGGAAATTCTATTGGTGTGGAGTTGAAAATTGAATGATTTGTTTCTGTGTAGGTCAACCCGCGCCGCGTGCGTGGTCTGGGCGCGTGCTCTGTGTGTGCGCGCACTTGGTGGCGCTGGTGCTGAGAACCAGTGGTGGAGAGGAAGGAAATTCTATTGGTGTGGAGTTGAAAATTGAATGATTTGTTTCTGTGTAGGTCAACCCGCGCCGCGTGCGTGGTCTGGGCGCGTGCTCTGTGTGTGCGCGCACTTGGTGGCGCTGGTGCTGAGAACCAGTGGTGGAGAGGAAGGAAATTCTATTGGTGTGGAGTTGAAAATTGAATGATTTGTTTCTGTGTAGGTCAACCCGCGCCGCGTGCGTGGTCTGGGCGCGTGCTCTGTGTGTGCGCGCACTTGGTGGCGCTGGTGCTGAGAACCAGTGGTGGAGAGGAAGGAAATTCTATTGGTGTGGAGTTGAAAATTGAATGATTTGTTTCTGTGTAGGTCAACCCGCGCCGCGTGCGTGGTCTGGGCGCGTGCTCTGTGTGTGC
>BLKR01008507.1:0-18224 GCA_011170035.1 Teleogryllus occipitalis
CGCGAAGCCGCCCCGCGAAGCCTCCCCACGAAGCCGCCCTGCGAAGCCGCCCCGCGAAGCCGCCACGTGAAGCCGCCATGTGAAGCCGCCCCGCGAAGCCTCCCCACGAAGCCGCCCCGCGAAGCCGCCCCGCGAAGCCGCCACGTGAAGACGCCCTCGCGCCGCTCCGCGCCACTCCTGCGCCGCCCCTGCACCGCCCCGCGCCCGCCTCGCGCCGCCCCGTATCGCGTCGCCCCGAAGACGTCGCGTCCGAACTTCGGAAACGTGGCAACCATTCAGCGCTCCCCAGGCCTTCCGAGCGATCTCTTCCGCTGGCGGCAACGCATGTCCCCTCCCGAAGACACAGTGGATTGGCTTAAGCAACATGAATTGTATTAATTGATTAATTAATGAATCCGGGCGCATCAACTGCGAATGTCATTAGTCCCGTAAGTGTAGTACGTGATTTATTGCGGGAGAGACGTAGAACTTCACTCATTGGAAGGCGAGATTCGTCGCTGCCCTACCGTCGGCTTGTGGTGTTTTCCCAAACCAGGTATCTCCCTCTAGCTGGGCACTGTCTCAGCCAGGACAAGCTCTAAACTCCGCTCTAATCCTGTTCTCTCACACGTACTGCTCAATAATATAAATATAACATTTGTTAATGAGAACACTATTAGGTATCTGCTATGCAAACGGTGCTGTTTTCATGAGCGTAAAGACGAAAAGACGGGCCCAAGATTGTTTGATAAGGGAGTGGGGGAGACCCTGGCGTGATGCGGTGGGGAGGAGAGCTGACCTCGTCCGGTCTCACGCTAGATTCACGCCGTATCCAAGTAGAGAGAGCCAGAAACACTTGCAGGTCGTTACCAATAGTTGCGTTCCGCAGACTGAGCCGAGAGCCAAAACGGTGGATCTTTTTCGCTTGCAGGGGTCGTTCTTAGGGTCCTTTTACAAGGCGCCACTCTGCACAGCTTTTGATTGGCGCGTCGGCAGGCAAAGCATTCGTTTAAAAGGAGGTATTATCGCCCAGATGTGACGTTCGGTGACGAACTTCCGCCAGCAGCAGCGCAGGCGCTCGTCCGCGCCACTGCCTGCAGAACACTAAAGGTGCCTTCCCAAGTAGCCACTCGATGGCGCGAACTAGAAGTTGCAGAGTCCTCCCACCGCCACCGCCGGCCGCCACCGAACACGGGATGGGAAGGTTTCATGAGTGCTGTGGGCTCAAGCGGCCTAAAATGACCCATGGCGACGGACAAAGGAAGGCAGCAGGCGGTGACAGGTTCAGTGGTGCGTCTCGTGTGAACGCTGGCATTTAGATCTGTATTCTGCTTGTGGGGCTGCGAATGCGCTTCTGCAATGTTGATGGCGTGGGTCTGCCACCGAGTGCCACGGCAGCGCGACTCTGCTACTCGTGTGAAGACCTCCATTTAAACCAATCTTTTACTAGCAGTCGCGCCGCTCCGAGGCGCTGCTGAATGACGCTATGGGAAGAGGCCTAGGGTCTTTTGGAGTCTCTGCAGCATGAACCAATAGCGGTCCCACTCAGGAAATGTTTCCTCCAGCCGCGTTTGGCAACGGAGGCTGTGTGGGAAGGGCTGTAGCGCTTCTCGGTGGCGTCACCAAGTGGCTCCGTGTGAAGGCGGTCTAAATCGCAGCCTTCACATTACACCACTCGAACGCGCTACTGAACCGATTTTTACCTACTGGATGCCTTTATGCCGCGGGAGCCCGCAACGGTAGCCTTCCCTCCCTCGCGGTCAGTGGCGCCTGGCAGTTGCTGCGTGTGAAGGGGTCTGTTGTTTCTCGGTGGCGCCACCGAGTGGGTCCGTGTGAAGGCACACTTAAAAGTAGGATAACAACCAGGTTTCACACAGAGGTTCTCTGCCTAGGGCAGAGAGATGCTAGTTGCCTTTGCTGTTGATGTGGTCACGACCCCAGCGCACTCTGAGGAAAGCGCGGCGGCACTGCTGGCGCGTCTACTTTAAAGGTGCAAAAATAATTGATATTCTTGTAAATGTATTTTTGTAGAAAACAGCAAGCTTGCTTGCTTGAACTACCGGAATCACTTTGCAATGTTACATATCGGCTTGTTGTTTTTCCACTTCAGGTATCCCTCTCGGCGAGCCACCTGGGATAAGCTCAATTATGCCGACTTGTACCCAACATATTGTGTGGTAGGTTGGTGAAAGCAAGAGTACGTTTGTGGGGATGAGAATAGGATAAGAACGAAAAAGAAAAGATCGCGTGCAGTCTGTCGCCCGTTTTCTATAGCACTACTCTAGCATTATTATTTTATTGATCATGTTTGTTTGATTTGATTTATTTGTAAAAGCAGTAAAAACTATCTGTGATGTGTGGAAGTAACACCTGCTCACGTTTTCCTGACCTCTAGAATCTGTTTCCAATAGTTTAACTGTAAATAGTTGAATGATGAATAAAAGTTTTAAGAAAAGCGATATTAGCGCCTTTTGAAAAGATATTTTCCCTCCCGAGTTACAAAAACATTATTTGTATCAATAAACGACCTGCAGATTTTAATTTTATTGTATTAATAACAAAATAGTATTGCACCCCAGGCTTCACTCCTACTTCTGCTAGCAAAAAATGAGCTCAACAACACGTATGCATAATGAAGCTATATTTATGTCCAGAACCAAAACAAGGGGTCATCCCAGCATTCGCTCAATGGATCAGGGAAACTGGACAAAAACCTGATCGAGATGATCATTGACCTGGAAGCTTTGAGACGTTGCTTCGCATCGAACCGCTTGCCGTGTTCCACTTTCCACACCCCTGCACAGCCACACCTGCTGGGACCCACTGCTCTGGAGGCAGACAGTGACCTCATCGCTCCCTTTCGCTCCCCTCCTCATCGCTCCTGACCTCATCGCTCCCTTTCGCCAACGTTTCCCTTTCTTTAGGCCCGTAATGGCACCGCACCGCCTCTGCGAAGCCCAGGTGGCACCGCGACCGCCTGAGGCGTTCGTGCCACACGGCAGCGCCAGAACTTCTTCCTCGTGCCGCCCACCGCGCCACTCCCGCCGCCCCGCCCACTCCCACCGGCGCACAGTGGGGCCAGAGGAGGGGGAAAGTTGGCAAAAATTCCAAAATCAAAATGCTTCAGGAGCTCCATTTCACATGAAAGGGATTGCAAAATGTCTCTTTCATCATTCCCCGATCAGGAAAGGAAGGGGAAATCACGCTACTCCTTGCAGTGCATGTTTCAACTTCCACAAACGATGCGCTGCGCACTTCTTCGCTCGTCCAGTAAGAAGAGAGGTGTGTTTTTCGATGCAAGTATTTTTGCTCTCTCGAGAAAAAGCAGAATCGTACTATACTTGGAGATATGTAATTTAAATATATTAATAATAATAATAATAATAATAATAATAATAATAATAATAATAACATATTCTTTGAATAAAAAACATATTCCTTGAATGCTTCCAAGTAGAAACTTCACCTGTCACAATGGAATGAAATTTTTAAATCTGGTCTTTTTAGTTTTCTTCCGGGAATTTCCGGGCTATGATATTAACTAAATTTGATTCAGGAATTTATCTAGTTTTTAAAGCATTAATCAAAGTTTGCCCACGTTTCCCACATTTTGCGTTAAGGCACTTTGTTTAGGATTATGAACATCTAGTTTTGTTAGCCTTTCTTCCTACAATATTATTTTTTAGTTTTCTTTCGTGATGTGGTACTGATAGCTCTTTACTAACAAGGAGGGATCTGAATGGTGTTATTACACTGTAAAGATAAAAAAGAAAGAAAAAGTGCAACCTGGAAGAACAAAAAAGGAAGTGCTCTGCAGGCTGTTAATTACATCTAACCCACTGATTTCACAAATGGAACAGGGAAAAATTATAACAAAGGCATTGGACCTAGAATTTGCACCAATGTTAATGGCTCCAAGTACAAATTCAACTCTGACCGGGAGGTCCCAGGTTCGAGTCCTGACGGCGGCAGGATTTTCGACACTAGCTTTTCAGATATGTTGAATTCAGTCGCTGTCTGGAGGAGAATTCTAGCGGCCGACTGCTCTGATCGGTAGTTTGCCGTAGTTTCTCCGATCAACACCAGGCGAATGACGGAGCAATACCCTACCAAACGGGCCGCGGACCGCGGGCGATCTTTTCTTCATCTTCCTTGTCCTATCTCTTTCCCTTACACACACACTTACACCAACATGCAGTACACTACCCCATATTCCGGGAGACCGGTCGGGAGCTTAGTGCTTGTCCCGGCTGGGGCGGTGCCCCGCTGGTGGGAGAGTCCTGATTAGGGGGAAACTCCATTAGCCGACGGTAGGTCGGCGCCGGATCTCGAAGATCATCGCTATCTCGCGAGAAAAAACATGCACTACACTAACGGGACTAATTATCAAAGCAGTTGACGCGCCCGGAAACATTAAAAAATCAATCAACAAAATCACGTCCTGAAGAAGAGTCACATAATGAAAGTTCTGCCTTTGAGATTGTGTAAATAAATTTTTGAAGTTTAAACAATTAAATAATTCATTAAAATGTGATTTTTATTCCCAACATTTCCGAGAAAGTTTAAAAACACGTTTTGCCAACTTTTGCCCTTTGTGGACCCACTGTGCGGCGCCGCGCGTCGCGGTGAGAAGTGCGGCGTAAAAGCTCTTCGGTCGTTAAAAGGCGCCGGAAAAGGAAAGGTGATGTATCAATATTTTTCAGAAGTTGCCTTGATGGAGGTGGACAGAAATAACTTTTATTCGCACGCAAACGGCAGCGAAAGGTTCCCTACCGTAAACGAGAATCATTTGCACAAGGGTACAGGTGGGAGCAAAAGGTAATTTTCCCAGCTGCTAGGAGGTGGGGAATGCCAGGTGTAGGGTAATTCGTACTTAAGAGATTCTCGCAAGGCAATTTAACAACTTTTATTGATACAGAAATTGGCTATTACCCCGTCAAGGGGTAATAAGATCTTTGTTGAATAAATAATGTGACGTTTTAGAAACCTCTCTTAAAATGTGGTTCAATGATGTAGTGACAAAACCAAATTGATAAGCATCAAGGCGTAAATATTTTCGAAGTTTTCATCGCCAAACATACCTATCTCCAGAGTCATATCTCTGTTCTCTTGGATTCTTACAAAACATTTAAATAGTAGGATATGGATCACGGGATCGGTCAATTCAATGGTAATTGTTTCAATGGTAATTGTTTCAATGGTAATTGTTTCAATGGTAATTCAATCGGTCAATTAATTGACCGATCCCGTGATCCATATTCTACAACTTATTAACGGTCGTGAATTTAACATTTAAACACTTAATACTGAAAAACTTTCCAAAAACTTCAAAATTAATTATAAACAAAGGAAAGTTGATAAATAGAGAATTATACACAGCAATGTAGGCATTCATGGCTGGATATGCTATTAAATTTACCTTCCGGGCTGGATGGCCGTGGTCTATCCGACATTCCGTCCCTAAAAGTTTCGTCTGCTACTACGGCTGACTTCCTCAGTGACTAATGGATGCACGCAGTGTCCTTTCAGCCACTTCTTTGGTGATTGACAAACATTTATTCTTTGTTTTCGACTCTGGTGATTTTCGGCTGAGGCACGGGTGTCGGCTGTTGACGTAGGGACGGTTTCGGCTTCACCCGACGGAGTACAGGTATCCATTAACCCTTTCTCTTTCCTATTCAAATTCAAGGAATGTTTAAGAATCTCAATGTCCTCACGGTGTAGATGGGCATGGTAATGTTCCATACGGGATAAATATAAACATCTTTAAATCTGATGTCGAGTCCACAACTCGAAAAAGGGTGTTCGGCCTCTGCAGACTTCTCAGTGTGGCCTAAACGACAGTTCCTTTTGTGTCCGTAAAAACGGGTATTAATTACTCTGTTGAGTAGTCCCGATGTACACAGCGCCGCAAGAACAGGAAATAGACTCCTGCTGACGACAGTGGGTCTCTTACATCCTTAGCCGACCTAAACTACTTGCGCAAATGGATTGTAGGCTTGAAAATGGTGTCGGTGTCATGATTTTTTAGCATTTTCCCTGCCCGGTTCGTGATACCATTCAAGTACCATAGCACAATTGTTTGTGTTTGCGTATTTTCCATTGTAGGAGGTGCACTTTTTTATTAGGGTGGAGAGCTCTGTTGCCTTTGGCAGAACAGTATCCATTAGCTTGTAGAGCTCTGTCAAGGTGATTGAGTTCATGTATGTTTTCTGGTTCACACAATGGAGTCGGGTTATCAAAACGGGTTTTTATCATAGCTCTCTTCTGGCTTGGGTGGTGGTTTAACAGTTTGTTAAAATACCTGTCCGTCTGTGTTGGTTTTCGGTCCAACTTGTGTCTGTCTGACTTACTGCTGACCAACTCCGTCAATATTCCCGGATGATATTTCAACTTTGTCGTAACATGTGCTCACAACCACATATTTTATGTGGAATGATGAATTTTGTGAACAAAAGGATGATATCGTCGTAGGAAACCCAGTTAGTCCGGTCGTCTCAAACTCGTACACAGAGAGCTTTGAACACCTCGCCAAACAAGCCCTAGTACTGGTTTCGTTATGTCGATGAGACATTCATAACATGCAGAAACGGAGAAGATACCCTCAACGAATTCCTGAATCACTTGAATAGTATTCACTCTCGTATCCATTTCACTATGGAATAAGAAGGGGAGCGGAAGGAAAAATAGAATTTTTGGAAGAGTAAAAATGTATATAATATTTCTTTTTAAAATTGGCGCTAAAACAGCACGTACTTTCTCGCTAAATTACGCGAAAATTACGCAAATTTTAGACTCTAAGACTTCATTTCAAAATCTATCTTTATGTAACAGATTTTATTGAGGGAAATTCACTTTCTTCATAATTGTAGTTGTCGGAAAACGCCAAAAAAATTTGAATGTTTTCACTTTTCAACGGAAATGATACCTGCATCATTTTCTTAAACGTTCTCCTCAATAGCTCAAAACAAAATTTAACCAAAAACAATGAAGCCAATTTTTAAAATTTTGTGAAATATCCCAGGGGCTTCTTGAAAAGTACACGCCAGAATTAAAATATCGGTTTTAAATTCAAGGGTCCGCGACATCAGCTGGATCTAATGGTGAATATAATTTTTGGAGAAAATCTGCTGAACGACAAACCATATTTTATGGGTCCTTGATACCGAAGAATTGATTGACGGCAAAATGTCTGTCTATCCGTCTGTGAACCACGCTAGCGGATAAACCGTTCAGCAGATTATCTCCAAAATTTATATTCCTCAGTTATTTTGGCTGGTGTCGCGGCCCCTC
Source organism: Teleogryllus occipitalis (assembly GCA_011170035.1). Lineage (NCBI taxonomy): Eukaryota > Metazoa > Arthropoda > Insecta > Orthoptera > Gryllidae > Teleogryllus > Teleogryllus occipitalis. The sequence continues at coordinate 7,273 of BLKR01008507.1, forward strand.
GAATTTGAAACCAAAATTTTAATTTTGGAGGGTACTGTACATGAAGCCCAAGCACGTGGGTCATTAAAAACGGCTCCGTTTCTGATATTTTGTTGTTGGAAAGTGTGAAGGACGTTTAAGAGAATAGTGCATGTCTCATGTTCATTGAAAACCCTGATTTTTGGAAAAGTGTAAAGGTTCGAAATTTTTTCAGCGTCTTCCTACAACTATAATTTTGAAGATAAACATTTTTGGGTTAGAGAAATGAGTTCATCCAAAATAGTTATTTAAATGAGATCAGGTTCAATGTTTCGAATATATGGGTATTTTTGCGCCATTTCGTGTGAAAGATGTAAATAAACAAAAAAGAAAAAATTAAAAAATTGGGGTTGTAAATTCGAATTTTCCCGCTTCGTTTCAGGCGTTGCCAGTTCGCAAAGTAGTAACACAGCGGTTTCAAAATTTTTCGAATTCCACCCACTGTTGTCGGTCATTATAATTAGATGATGTAATAGATATTATTCTGAAAGGAAATAGTAGATTGATGGAATGTAATAAATTTTACTTAGAACTGAGAAATACACTTCTTCACTTTAAGAAGTTTTAATCGCTGATTATGGTAATAAAAATTGATAACTCTGTTCAAACGTAATGAAATTATTGGGTGAAACAATTCTTGCTTTTCTGTATTATGTTCTGTTAGTATTGTAACAGTCAAATTTATTCATGTTCGTTTCTTTTCCAAAAGTAAGTTCTAACTGTTCCTGACAATCGAAATAATTGCAGATATGCACAAGAGGCGCTTCGTTTGAATTTGACTTTTTTCAAGTTATATTAATAACTGAGTTTTTAGTATGGCAAATATTACAGTATTTTAATATTAGGTAACTATTTTTAATCATGCGAGAAAGTGTGTGCTGTTGAAGCACCCCCCCTAGTTTGCTGAATATAGAGTCTGGTTTCGCCCCATTGTGGTGTTAATTTTTTGAATGAGTTTGGTAGAAATCCTCTTTCTCTCCTGTGGATTTGAAGGGTTCTTTTTCAGTTAATACTAGGGGCAGGCAATTGTTACCGTAGTGTTACAATGTTATATACTTGCTGTAACGATGGCATTTTCAATTAAAGGTTTTTAATTAAGAAAATTCTACATGGAAATTAAAATAAAATAAACTGACATATTGTATCGTTTATGTTTTGGATAATTCATACGTTTTAATACTTATCACTGTTCCCGAATTGGTAATTGTGTCATATTATTGTGTGATACACTACACTAAAGTTGTGACATATTGCAATGCGACCCTTTTTAAGAGATGAATAAAACCTAAACAAATGACCCATCTGTTTTATTGCAGCAAAAATTGTATTTTCGTTCTTCCAAAGCTGTTTCATACAAATAAGGATTCTGTTCACCTAGCACAAATTTAAAACCTGCAACCATTAGCAACAATGAAAAAGGAAATTATTTTAATACAGAAGAAAAGAACAAGATTGTTGAGGCTTCAGAATTAACAATGTTAAATCTACGTATATAAAAACATGAATTGAATATATTAAGAGAATCGAAATTTCCTACTGTTCTTAATAAACAAGATTCTAAAGAATGAAATCCTCTTCAAAATATTTCCTCCGGAAATTGATGAAATTAATGTGTATTCCTTGCAGACCAAATTTCACGAACCGCTCTGGTCATCATTGCACTGAAAACAGATAAAATAAAAAAGAATTCAATCTAAAAAGCATCTTTCAAAATGATGCAGTGTATTCATTAACCCTGTAGCAAGTCCACCAATTCATTAACCCTTTAGTTAAATACGAGTCGCAAAAAAATTTTTCTAACAAATGAAAATAATTATATCATTGAGGTAGTCCTATTCCGCTCTTTATGGTAGACTAAAAGTATATGTATAGTTCCATTTGAAAAAATCCAAGTTACCTCAATATCTCGTAAAATACACATGATAAATGGAAACGAATGCAAACATCAATTAGTCCTATTTCCTCCCTCATGCACTTCCGTGAAAACTGCTTTGCAGTAACTTCAACCGTTCAAAAATTGCAGAACATGCTAAAGTTACGTGACTCACCTGTATATTTCCAACACCTCATCATTATTTATCTCTCTGTGAACCAATTGTGCATGATAATGATTTGAAGATATGGTATTACGAACATATTAGACGTGAAGGGAGAAACACCAGCAACTAATGTATTAGAAAAATTATTAAAAAACATACTTGAGTTGAGAGATTTCTCTAACAACAGCTTGCAATTGCTTTTTGTCTTCTTGTAATTGATGAACCCAATTTATTCTCGGCATTTTGGGGGCTAGAGGCTCGGGATAAAATGGGGTGAAATCAAAGTTCGTAAGTTCTTGAGCCAGTTCGCTTGGAGGGTTAAGTTCATGAACCAGTTCTCTTGGGGGATTAAGTTCTTGAGTAAGTTCTTTTGGAGTATTAAGTTCTTGTGCTTGATCTTTTTGAGTACGGGATGTTGACGGATTTTTTTCTTTGGAATTAAGCTGGGAATGCAATAGGTTTACATCAAATTCACACTCAATCTTAAATGAATTATCAACAGAATGCTCGATCAACGTCTCTAATTCTGATTTCTTTGTCTGGGTAAGTTCATCGCAATTTTCATGTTTAATTAATTCTACTTCATTGAATGTATTTGACACATTTGAAGACTTTTCGTTCAAATTCGGGAGTTCTTCACTATCTTCTTTCTGTTTAAAGTCTTTGGAATTACTTGGAGATAAGTCATATCCATTACTCTTTAACCATGATATCTTCAAAGTAGGTGGTGTTGGCGGTGTTCTTGTGACTTCAGGAGTTGAAAATCCAGTTCTTGCTTTAGAATATGGGATGATTTCCTGTTCATTTGCAGAATCTTCTAGACATTTGGAGTCACAGTTTTCTTCTTTTATTACGACTTCACTTGTATCATGCACCAAAACTTCATTGGTTTTTTGTTCATTAAAATCAACAGTATTACAAATCTCAAGAGTAGAGGATCCTGAAAGTTGTTGGTTAATGGCTGTTGAAGGTTTATGAGTATTATAATTTACCTGATATTGATCTACGGATGTTTGCTCCAAATTATTATTTAGATTGAAATTTTTATTATTAATAGAGTTTTCTTCTTGGGTATCAAACTGCAACATAGCAGGATTTGTATGTGAAACTTTTTGTAACTGTTTTGATTCTGATAAAGTATCATCACATTTTACAAGTTTCATGTCACTTTCTTGATTACTATCTGTCTTCATGATACAAACTTTGTGGTTTTCATGAGGTAAATTTTTCAAAGGTGGTTTCCAATTTGAGAGAAGAGAATGAAGCTTCATTTTCAGATCGCTTCTTAATGTAGGTTGACTCAAAGTTACTAATTTCTTCACTTTCATTTTTTCTTGGGAATGGTTCTCTTCTGAAATCTCATTATTCATACAATCAGATCCTTTAAGCCTCTTCATCCTTATTGTGCTTGAAGTCTCAGGCCCTGAAATAAGATATCAAATTCATTACATATTCTCCTGAGTTCACAGACACCATCACCACAATTTCGATAGTAATAATAATAATAATAATAATAATAATAATAATAATAATAATAATAATAATAATAATAGAAGCTCTTAGTCATTGAAGCGGAACCTCAGTGCAAAGGAGTAAGATCTTCCCAGACTTGGCTCTGTTTTTATTATCCATGCTTCGGGGTAAGGGAGACATATGGCAAACATGACGTATTCCAATCATCGTAGCTAGCTTATTTGGCCTTTTGAGCTTTTTTCGTCACACAACTATAGGCACTGAGTCAACTTAGAAATGTACAGCTTCATTTTTGCCTCGACAGGGAATTCAACCGGAGACTACCCTACAGAAAGCCAGCACGTTGTCCATGAACAACCTGAGTGGCTTCAATAATATTAATAATGATAATACAAATAACAAAAACAATAATAATGATAATAATAATAATAATAATAATATTAATAATAATAATACAGTAAACTCATTATCGCGAATTCCAAGAGATCGAAATAATCAGAGTTCGTGCTATCCGATTATTATAAATGACCTATTATTATAATCCCTTAGTAACAACTGTTGTTCGTGTTTTGGCGAATTTCGTGTTAATAACGATTTACTGTAATAAACTAACGCATGATGATCTTGAAATCTTACTATATAGACTTTCAATGTGGGTATGAATCAAAAGTGGAAGCTTTTAAAATGTTTCTTCTGAATTAATTGTATATTATCAGGCAAATAAATATTTAACACTTTTAACCTTCACTGATCCAAGAATTAGAATCAGAAAAAATTCATGCACAAAAACGAAAAATATTTTACTTTGTTTGAAAAGATTTGTCAGTTTCGTTTCACAGACACCGACAACAGGCAGTGTTGCCAGGTTACGGTCTCCCCCCCTTAAATTTAGTTAAGGCAAATTTATTTTTCTTAGGAGGGGGTTCGTTGAATTAAAAAAAATTATTGCGTATATCACAAAAGAATTGTTCCCTATGATTATTGAAGGTATATTTATTCAAATGTAAGTAAGCGTAGTAAAAACAGTTTTAGATATGCAAGATCTTTCGAATGAATTACCTCGTTTAAAATTGCGCGGTTGTCAAAACATTGGTAGAGGGCGACACGTTGTATGAAATGGATCGAATCACAGCAATAAACAAGTAATTGAAATAAATATTTCGGTTGTAGGTAATTGTTTATAAATAGGTACGTATCGTTCTCTCTTTCTCAGTCATTAGAATGAGGGAGACAAAGATACCTCTTAGGTTTCCTAACTCGTAAACTGTGAGAAACTCCCAAAAACAAAACATGTGCAATGTGTGTATATCTGTTTATTATTACGTAAATAATTGTTACACAAATATTTATACAATAAAAAATACAGATGTTGACTGTAAAATATAATGTGAATATCATCCTATAAATTTATAATATTTTTCGTATTTCTTTAATTTCTATACTTCATATATTTTAAGCATAAAATAATCATTATTTGCTTTTTTTGTTGTCTTGGTTTTCGTAACGTTGTCTAGTGGGAAATGCTTAAGTTCACCTGGCAACACTGACAACAGGAACCCCGACAACAGCAACAATGAAACTAATTACATAAAACCAATTGTGGATAATCAGTTATATCTTATTAAAATAAATTGACAATAAGCAGAACTGTAGCTTTCTGTTTTTAAAGTTTTTTTATTTCCAAATTTACTATATCTTGGTGTTCTATTGGTAATGCAATTATTTAATATGTAAATATATAATTACAATTATAAATTATAAATTCAATGTAATTGGTTTAACTTTAATTCTTTGAGTATATTTCAAGGTTATGATACTTGAACTTCAAACATTTTCTAAATTTCAATATTTTTAATAAATTTCGTCTTTCAAATTGGCCTTTGGTAAAATCCTTAATATAAATTAAAAATTGAACAATCTTCTGATGATTGGGAAGAGATGTGACTCGTGCAATGACAAAGTGCACAGGAAATGGAATGCTTACTAATAAAACTTTAGTGACACGAAATAGAATTATATTATTATTTTTTTGACCTCCAAAGGCAACGTTTAGAAATGGTCATATTTAATTCATATAAGAAAAACCTTCAATCGAAATCGCCTATCCATCCTTACAGCATAATATCAGTTCTAGTTTTAACAGTCTGGACTAAAAAAGTATTGAAATGTTATAAACTTACATGTTTATTTCAACACAATAAACGAAAAGGATAATAAAGTATTTAACTTACTTTTCCTATTCCTACCAAACTTTCCAGACATAGTGTCAATTTCACTTTGAAGATGAAATCGGTCGAAATATCTAAATGATTCACATAGATTTTCTGCGCCTTCACTGCAGAAGTACCAATCAATGACTGATATTGTTTTGTTTGAAACAGTGTATTGTCATGCAATAAGGGTTGCCAAACGACATACATATTTCAAGCCCACAACTCTAAAAAAAAAATTTCCCGACGATCCTGTAAAGACGGATTCTACGTACTAACGGTACATGTGTGTGAAGTTAGTATTTTATTAAGGCATCTGAAACCTCTTGGCTTGACGTCTTTGAGTAAAAAATACTTTTTAGAAAGCCTCTAGTAAAAACAATTACTTTTAGTGCATACACAGCGTGAAAAATTTCCTTTTTTGCACTACTTGTGCTACAAGTGAGGCGATGCCCATTTGTTCAGACAAAACTGTGAATTCAACACAGAAAACAAAATACTTTCGTCAGATAAGCTACAGCTGACTGTTTCTTTAAAACTGTTTATGTAAAAGAGTGCCTAATTAAGTGATTTGTATTTTTGAATTAAAACGAAAGGAAGGTTAGTAGCGTTGTCTAAAAAATAGCGTCTGACTCACGTGATAAAAGTGATTTTGTGAAATATTTTACTTTTAGCAATCGTATCATAAATATTATCTAATAGTTTCATTCAGTAATCAATCATTAACAATCAATGATTTCTGTACTGATATTAATACACTGATAAGAACATTTATGGAATGAATGTATGCCTTGTAATATCAACCGAATAGTACACTTTTTTAAAATCTAGAATTCACAAAATAAGCTGCAAGAAACAAGTTTATTTAGTTAGTTTTGTGTTCTTAACAGTTACGTCAGAGCTAGAATAGAAATTAAATGTTATCCTCTTAAAGATATTTACTAGTTACACAAAATGCGATTTTTTTAATAAACTGGGTAATGTTTCGAACAACGTTAAAAACACCTGATTATATTTCACGCATTGTAATAACTTATTGTAAATGAGGGGGCAAGACATAGTGAAACCGCATAGAGTTTAAACGTATTATAGAGTAATACGTTTAAACAACAAACTATACATTAGTTGCAAAAATGAGTTGAAGACTGTCTGTTATTTTGATTAATTAATTAGCATGTTCCGTAGCATTGTAGACAGTCTATATTAAAACACAACAAGAATTTTAAAAGTTAATTGAGATTTATTTCAATTCATAATATATACGTAGCAACGACTCGAAAGTACATGATCTTTCTACATCAGGCTTGAGTATGTCAGGTATTATAAAAACAAGGAAATGAACAAATTTGTAAAAATTCGAGTGGATCACATAGAATAATGACAAAGATAAAATTGTCATAATTAATACTGTGACATACCAGACTGTCACACGATATTTTGATGGGAATTGGGGACAAGAATTTATTAAATTCTTCGTAAAAAGTGTAAATATTGAGGGCATAGGCATGCAGGCAGGGCGTTCCTTAGCAACCAGGGAGGCGAAGTAAATAAACATAGCGCTGCAAGTAACGGACAGAAGATTGTGATATAAGGGCATATAGGATTGGTGGTAAACTAGTAATGGGGTACAATGTTTTTTAAAATTTGGAGCCGTTTTTTCCGAACATCTTATTTTTAAAATTGTCCATTTTTTACTCAAAATTATGCAAAAACTGCTAATATTTTCATACATTATTTATCACATTAAATGAACTAATTTTTCATTCTCATTAAGGAAAACTCTGTACGTTTATTAAAGCAATTGTATGAAATGGTACAAATGAATACACACCTTTTTAACATTTCTGCAATTGGTGAAAATTCAGTAGGGACTGTGAATATCGCACGGATGCTATCCTTATAAGTGAATTATAATCTTACAGGAATTATAAAAAAAGTTGGAACCACTTCTGAGAAAGTTTTGAAGTCTCGTCATGCATCCTCAACATTCAAAGAATTATTTTCAAAATTGCAGGGATTTTAGTCGAGGCAGATCGACCAGAAACATTCATTTTGTAAAAGAAATAGTGTAGGAGCTAGAGTGGACAGACAGACGAACTGATGTTTTGAAAAAAAAAAAACGTTTTTCGTATCATGTGATCCCAAAACGTGTATTTCCGTTTGAATCTCGAAATCAATTTTCCACAGCAGTACGTAACGTTCTCTATATTATTCTGTATATATATATTCGTATAAGAGACAGTAAAAATATCCCCAGGCACATATCTCTTAGGAATTCGATAACATAGAAAAAATAGTAATACAATAATTTTGATGCTTTTCTCATTACATCACATTTTCATCCATTTTTCAACCGATGGACCCTACTTTCTGCACCTCAACACAGGAAAATCATGCATTTTTTTATCTCGCGGGCATCAACCATGACGTGACTGATGCTCCTCATCAGAAATGTGAACATTTTAACAGGATTGGCCTGAAATCGAGTTTTTTTCGCATTACACTTCTGAACACTTTTCTACAAAACACCGCGGAGAACGTCCATCAATGTAATGCTTACTGAGTGAATAAAAATGTAATATCTTCAGAGAATGCTTCGGCTTATTGCTGTAAAAAAACTTGGCAGTTTGTTAAATTCGTAATATGCAAATACTGCGCATGGAAAGAAGACAAACGACGCACCCAACTCCACACAAGCTGTGGTACACTGCAGGCAAGCCTCTTCTCATAATATTCTCTCGACTTACACGACTAGAAAGCTTCCATCCTACATACATCTCGGCAGGCATTTCTCGTCATGCATAACTTTATGAATATAAAATATTCGTAAAATCATTGGACCGTCTATATTCCGAGTACTTGGAACGCAAAATGGAAAACAAGACATTGACAAGACGAAAGAAATGAAGCAATAGAGAACTCCATAAGCATATATAAAGTCGTGTTCGCCGGAAAGGAAAACATTCCGGCCTCGTGAACACGCATGGCCGTGACGTTCAATAACAAAAGAAGTCGGAATTCCGGAATCCGAATGCGGTAAGATAATAACTGTCGAGCTTTGAGTCTAATCTTAGGCATGCATACGTCATTCCGACCCCTCGCATCTGTCTGTTCCGTAATCTGACTAGGCTCCCGTTTCACGGCGGGTAGGCTTAGGAATGATATGAAATGTATTCTCTAGTCCGCTCCGCCGCATTAGATTACGAGCTTATATGGAACCGCGGGCCGCAGGAGAAAAAAAATATGCAAAAAAATCTAAATATGGAGCACGTAAAATGCTAGACATGTCGTGAGAGGGGGAGCGGCACACGCTGGGAGGCACATGTGCAAGGGGTCGCGCTGTCGTGCGAGCGGCGTTACTCTTTTGTCCGCCTTTCGCGGTTAAATTTCTATTTGCAGAGCTCTTCTGCTCAGATTATTGTGCACGAACGCCCACAAAACCCGATGTTCGCTGGACGACGTGGTTTGTAAGCGGATCGTACAAAGATGATCTCTTGTTTGGAAAGAATACGCTTTATTTAACGTATGGATACATTTCAACTTTACAACGAAACAAAATTTAAAAAAACAACAACACTGTTTATAAGAGTTCGTAAGTACAAAAAAGTCAATGCTAATATTAGCTAACTTTCTGTATTGTGAAGCGGATTTCATACACAAATATTTTTGAATATTTCACATAATACACATTTTATTGGCTTCATGTTTATTAAATAGGAAGGTCTCCGTTTATTGATGTGTTTCTGACACAACGTTCAATCAAAACGCCCCAAAACAATTTTTACTTACAGAAGAACAACCTACAACCGTTTTCCACGGAACCACGACAAGGTCGGTAAAAAATGTGGGTTCATCAAAGGAAAAATAAAAATGAATAAAAACGCAAAGAAACGAGTACATACATATGTGCGTACTACTCTATACTGCATTCTGTAGTAGGCGTACAACACATTTAATTATTTATTGGGTAACCATGTTAATTGCACTCAGTATAACAACCGTTGTCAAAAAGCGTGCCCTTGCAAATTTGCAACGTAGGAATTGAGAATTCCCGGGGGAAAAGAAGAAAGAAAGTCGGATATGCCGAAGAATGCGATATCTGAGAATGGATTGGAAGGTTTACTTATATTACTGAAATTATGATATAAATAGTAGTGCTACAGAATGGCACAGACTTTCTCGTACTAGTTAGAATTCTAAAATAGTTAGTCCACGCTAGTTTTCCAGATTTTCCTTATCCTCTTCCCTGCTGCCCTCTATTGACGCATAAAAGATATGTTCAGGCATGATATTCTAATACAGTTTATACATGCCTGACATTATAATCGGTTGATTATGCAAACTTAGTTGAATTCATATTTGGCAAGTTACTACACACACATTTTCGTAATTTTTGGAATAAGAAACGCTAAATGGCGTCTGAAAAATTGTACATTACCTTATTTCAAAATTCAACTTTAAGGAACAGATTTAATAAATTGTAAAATTTTGAAGTTTTACAATTTTCGAAAAATCAGAGTTTTTAGTGAAAATGAGATCTGAGCCATTCCTTAAACGTTCTTTACACTATCCAACAAAAATCCAACTATCCAATAAAAAAACGATGGAGTTTTCTTTTTAATTTGGAAAATACCCAAGGATTTCACGAAAAGTACCCCTCCCCCAAAAGGATTAAAATATCGGTTTCAAATTCTAGGGGCTGCAACATGAGCCTGATTGATTGGGGAATATCGACTGTGGAGAAAATCGGCTGAACAGTTTATGCACTAGCGTTGTGCTCAGACAGACGGATGGACAGACAGATATTTTGCCTTCATTAGATTTTTCGGTATCAAGGAGCCACACGCATGAATTCTGCCTACACCACGTGATAGAGGATTTTTTTCTAAATTTAGCAATTGAATTTAACCAATTTTTCGTTATCACAGCCCTATAATAAGACTTTTCTGACGAAAATTCGCAGTTTTTTCGTGCGGCATTACATAAATGTCTATGTACTCCGTAGCGAGAAAGTAAAAAATATCAGCACTGACTTTATCCTATATTTTATGTTGCAAAGAGAATATATGAAGGGTGCGCACAGTCGCCGGTTTGTCCTCCCCGTCTAACGCGACCGCGGTCCGCCCTTCGCCCAGCGCATCCCACGCGTGGGCGTGGGCGGGGCGGAGACAGGGGCGTGGGCGTGGGTGTGGGCGTTGGCGTGGGCGTGGGT
>BLKR01008508.1:0-18221 GCA_011170035.1 Teleogryllus occipitalis
GCACTGAGCCTTAGTTTAGGGTCTGTAGGTGACGGCAGCGCGTTGTGTTGCAGGCTGTTGGGGCTGAAGCGCTGCAGTGGCACTGAGCCTTAGTTTAGTATGTGTAGGTGACGGCGGCGCGTTGTGTTGCAGGCTGTTCGGGCTGAAGGGCTACAGTGGCACTGAGCCTTAGTTTAGGGTCTGTAGGTGACGGCAGCGCGTTGTGTTGCAGGCTGTTGGGGCTGAAGCGCTGCAGTGGCACTGAGCCTTAGTTTAGTATGTGTAGGTGACGGCGGCGCGTTGTGTTGCAGGCTGTTCGGGCTGAAGCGCTGCGGGCGCTGCCGCGCGGCCATCCTGGCGTCGGAGCTGGTGATGCGCGCGCGGGAGCTCGTCTTCCACGTGCACTGCTTCTGCTGCGCCGTGTGCGGGCTGGCGCTCACCAAGGGCGACCACTTCGGCCTGCGCGACGGCGCCGTGCTGTGCCGCCTGCACTTCGAGCTGGCTTCGGCCGCGGCCGGGCCGGGCCCGGGCCCCGACGCCGCCCACCCCGCGCCGCACCACCCGCGCCTGCCGCCCCAGCCGCCCCCGGCGGGCGGCGCCGCCCCGCCCCCGCCGCCCCCGCCCCCGCCCCTGCCACCGCCCCCCGCCGCCGCCTTCCCGCCCTTCCCGGGCTCCCCGCACCACCCGCACCCGCTGGCGCACCACCCGCTGCCCGCCGACTACCACCACCACCACCACCCGCACCTGGCGTGCGTGCCCGACCCCAAGGCGCCCTACTTCAACGGCGCGCCCGCCCCCGCGCCCGGCGCCGCCCCCGGCCCGGGCCCAGGTCCAGGCCCCGGCCCAGGCCCAGGCCCCGGCCCCGGCGTCACGCGGCAGAAGGGCCGGCCGCGCAAGCGCAAGCCCAAGGACCTCGAGAGCATGACGGCCAGCCTCGGTGAGTGCAGTTCAATTACCTTAAGGCGGCTCCACACATTCGGCATTCGTCGAGCAGTGATCGACCGCTCGCCGAATCCCGAGGAGTGCTTGCTATTTGCCGAGCGACGAACATTCCGTGCTCGCCCTACCCACCGCATGTCGATCATTTGGTCACTTTTAAAGGCGGCTCCACACATTCGGTATTCGGCGAACAGCGAGTAACCGCTCGCCGAATCCCGAGTAGTGTGGATGAGGTGCTTGCTATTTGCCGAGCGACGAACATTCCATGCTCGCCCTACCCACCGCATGTCGGTCTTTTGGTCACTTTTAAAGGCGGCCACACACAGTCGTTATTCGGCGAATAGCGAGCAACCACTTGCCGAATCCCGGGTAGTGTGGACGAGTTGCTATTTGCCGAGCGACGAACATTCGGAATTCGCCCTACCCACCGCGCGTCGGTCTTACAGACGGCTCCACACATTCGGCATTCGCCTAGCAGCGAGCTAGTGCTCGCCCAATCCCGAGCAGCTGACGTGTTCGGCGAATGTTCTCTCCCTTTGATATGTTCTAAAGACGGACACGCGGTGGGTAGGGCGAACCCCGAATATTCGTCACTCGGCAAATAGCAAGCACCTCATCCACACTACGTGGGAATCGTCGAGCGGTTGTTCGCTGTTCGCCGAATAACGCGTGTGTGGAGCCGCCTTTAGCTGACGACGCGGAAATTCAGTCACACCAGTACTGACGTGGAATCCCATGGACTCCTGAAATTTAGTTTCAAATATTGCAGTATTAAATTGTATTTCAAGTAAACAGCATTAAAACTTACGATAATGACTAAAGAAATATTAATCAGGATATATTTGTTAATAAGTTATATAATGAGGGAATATGTGATTAGTAATGGCTGAGTTAAATTAATCATACCTTTAATTTAACGAATTTATGTTTATTGTCAAAATTTGCATTATTGAGCATTAAAAATATATTAATTAAATCTGCTATAAATAGAACTGAAAATCAAGTACATAAATATTACTACAGCAAACTAAAATTCTGACATTCATTTCTTTAGGAATTTTTTCTGCACAAATCTTTCAGACTATTTTGTCCTTTCCGTTAGAGTATTTTGCATTCTCAGTTATTTCTTCTCCGAGTTTATCATTCTCAAGAAATTCCTCTTCATAATCTTTCCTGTCGGGATTCTAGACACGATCGTCCTCTTGATTAATCGCAGTAGCATTCAATTTGATGATTCTAAGGTATACTCTCACATTACTGGTTTTTTGCACCACCCACTGCGCCATATTTTCTTCAAAATCATCGTCATTAATAGTCACACACTCTCTTAATGGCCTAATTGTAAATGAAATTGCACTTTCTTTGCGCCACAGAGCAAACAGTACTAACTGGCAAAGTGCGGACTCAATGAGAGTTACACTGCTACTGACATGGATTCCCACGACAAAAAGTCTGATAATTTTCCTGAAATGCATTCCACAACTGTAAGCTCGCGCACCCCTTCTTAAAACAGTAGAAGGGAAAGGTATAAGAAGAATCGAGGTTTTAAGTAAAGCGTAAATGTAGGTTTCAAAAATTTTGCGAATTCGGAAGAGTCCCAGGGACTCCACGTAGGGTGCTGTGGGTTACACACGATTCATTCCACCGTTCTTCTTCGTCATTTCATGCAAAAATAATTACCACGCCCACGCACAAAAAAAGTTGTCTGTCCTAAAGAATTCACACATGTTTTTCTGTGTATTTCGATGCGCTGAATCCAAATCTGAAGCCAGAAATGCGCCACCACCTTCCAATTTTTTTAAATCGCAATAATCGTGAAATTGTATTTTTCTTTTCGGGGGTTGTGGTCAGACGCGAATTCTTGGCACATGTTTCTCTATGTATTTTGACGCGATGAATTTCAAACTGAAACCAGGATTACGCCACCACTCTCAAGTTTTTTTTATTATTTTTTTAAAATCGCGAGAAACCATCATGAAATTGAAGGTTGTACATTTCATTGTGGAGTTTTGCCATTTTAAAAAAGAAAACTGGAAAGTGGTGGCACAATTCTAGTTTCAGTCTGAAATTCAGCGCGTCGAAATACATAAAAAACCTGTATCAAGTCTTCAGATCTGACAACAACCACCGAAAACAAAAATACAATTTCATGATGGTGTTGCGATTTAAAAAACGGAAGATGGTCGCGCAATTCCGGTTTCAGATTTGGATTCGTGGCGTAAAAAAACCCAGAGAAACATGTGTGAATTCTTTAGGTTTGACAACCTTTTTGTGTTTACCTGTGTTATTATTTAACAATATAGGGTCCGTAGATTAATATCTTACCTTCTTTACCTTCGAATATCTTCTAAATAACTCATAGTTTCAATCTGAAATTCAGCGCGTCGAAATACATAGAAAAACGTGTATCAAGTCTTCGGATCTGACAACAACCATCTGAAACAAAAATACAATTTCATGATCATCAAAAATGGAAGATGGTGGCGCAATACCAGTTTCAGATTTGGATTCATCGCGTAAATATACACAGAGAAACATATGTGAATTCTTTAGGTTTGACAACCTTTTTTTGTGTGCCTGTGTTATTGTTTAACAATATAGGGTCCGTAGAATAATATATCACCTTCTTTACCGTCGAATATCTTCTAAATAACTCACGAATATATTAACCGAAATACTTTCCATTACGCGCCAAGATACGAAGATTTTAACAGTTTCTCGAGGCGTTCCAATGAGAAAAGAAGTGTAATTTATTGCGTGGAATCTCTCGTCTTATCATTGGTTTCGTTGTTGGAAGGCCACGTGCGTCATATGTATGGGTATGTGTGTCATATTCTTATTTTTACCATCTTAATTTTCTCTCTAGTATTGTTCTCCCTTAATGAGTTTTTTTACATTTATGCAAATTGTGTGATCTAATAAAAATGCCCATTAATTATGAGAAAGAACATTAAGTTAGTTTTATGTGAAAAAAGTAAGATTGTATTGTTTTTACTCTAGCCATATCATGTCAAATAAGTAAATTACTTGTTATAAAGTGATGATGAGTTAGATGCGGCTACAATGGAGCTTATCTATGTGTAAACCACAAGCGGAAAATATATATTTCATTCATTTCCTTGTCACTGCTAGTCCTTTCATTCATAACACTGTCTTACAAATTGAATTAAAAGTCCAAATTCTGTAATACTTGAGCTGTATGTTAAATCAATTTTGAATAATTTAATAGACAGATTAACTATAACAGATAAAAAATACAAATATTTCTTTATTTAAGAGCAGATCTCATACACTTACTTTCTGTTATTATTGTGGACAATAAAAAAGAGGTATGTAAAGAAAACCATGAGAATGAGAATACATAGAGGTGGTTACCCACAAGAGATGTACACAAGGGTATTGGAGTTACTATTGGATATACTTAGTCTCTTACTTCCACATAATGAAGCAATAAAGTTCACATAAAGCAGATCTGTCCTAATTTTCAAGTCCGGACCTTGAATTTGTTTACGGATAATGTTAAAGTCCTCCGCTTCCTTATCACACAACGTAAACTTAATAATGAAGAAATTACGTTTTATGCGTACTTCCGGAAATTAGAATTTCACGGTCGCCGTCCTATAGAGCAGAGTTGCCCTCCAAACATTAGATTTACGATTTCCTTATTTCTGGTGCTAAAACGAAAAATCTCAATCTCATCTAATCTGGCTCGCGGAAGTCGCGGCCGCGCCATCCGCCGTCGGGCGGGCGGGCGGGTGAGTGAGTGGGTGGGTGGGTGGGCGGGCGGGTGAGTGGGTGGGTGGGCGGGTGAGTGGGTGGGTGAGCGGGCGAGCAGGCGAGTGGGCGAACGGGCGAGCGAGCGGGCGGGCAGATGGGCGGACGGGTGGGCGGGCGAGCCGGTGGGCGGGTGGGCGATCGGGCGGGCGGACGCGCGGGCGGACGGACGGGCGGGCGGGCGAGCGGGCGGGTAGGTGGGCGGGCGAGCGCGCGAGCGGGCGGGCGGGCGGGCGGGCGGGCGGGCGGGCGGGCGGCCAGGACTCGGCCGCCCTCGCGATGCCATCGTCCGATGCGATGGCGCCGTGAGATGGCGCCGCCTGCTTCCTTACTGGCCGCCAACACGGAAAACGAAACCTGCGCCGCCGCCCCGGCCATCTCCCCCCCCCCTCGGCGCGCTTTAATTAACGGAAGCGCGAGAGCGCCCCGGTCGAAAATTACAGTCATTTCTCCCCATTTCCATTTCTTATTCGGACGCTATTTCCTGTCAATCTCGGACAATGCGCTTTATCTGGGTGTTATCTGCGCGATGCCATTAATTTGGTTAATGCTATATGGGACGAACAATTTATCCCATTAATATTATAATTGTGGTGGCACCGATGAGACCTGGCGATAGGAGGTATTAGACGCACCTGAGTGTCAGCACAATCTCCTTCATTGCCCGTGTCGGCGACGCATGTCGCCATCACATTGTGTGCTCGGTCTTCAGAGTACAAAGCTACTGGCCTCTGCCGCAAGGGATACGTACGGTCCCCAAGCAGACGTCCGGTCTCCTGCGCGCGCTCTGCACGACTCTCGTCACGTGTGTAAGTGGTCTTGTGGTAGCGGCCCCGTGGCCGGGGCGTCTCGTTCCACCAAATTATACCACGCGACCCCCAATTGCCGCCGGCCGCGCCCCTTTTAAACAAACAGGAGGAATGAGGGAGATGCGCACTGCACGTTAACGCGATGTGGCGGGGAGGGGTGAAGAGGGAGGGGGAGAGGTGGGAAAGGGCGAGGAGAGACGGGTAGGGGAGGGGCGAAGCGGGGCGAGAAGGGACGAAGAATGGTGGGCGGGGCGGGGTGGGAAAGGAAGGAAAGGGGCGTGGCGAAGCGGGGCGGAAAAGGATGAAAAGGGGCGTGGTGGGGATGGGTGGGGGTGGGCGTGGCGGGGCGAGGCTGGAGGGAAAGAGACGAAGAGGGGCGTGGTGGGGTTGGGCTGGGCGAGGGTGGGCGGAGCGGGGCGGAGCGAAGCGGGTCGGGGCGGTGGAAGCTGGGGGAAGGGACAATGAGGGGCGGGGAGAAGCGGGGCGGAAAGGGACGAAGCGGGTCGGGGCGGGGCGAAAAGGGGCGTGGTAGGGTTGGACGAGGGTGGGCGGGTCGGGGCAGGACGAAGCTGGGGGGAAAGGACCAAGAGGGGCGGGGAGATGCGGGGCGGGTAGGGACGAAGAGGGACAGGGAGGGATGAGAAGGGATGACGGGGCGGGGCGGGGCGGGGAGGGGCGGGGCGGGGAGGGGCGGGGCGGGGCGGCGAGTGTCGAGATCCCAGCACACTTCGCTGCCCGCGCCTGTCGCTGTCAGACGTCGTGTTAGCGCTGTCTTGTTTCTCCTTCCTCCATCTCCTAGTCAACGACGCCGCGTTCTGGACGAATGTTGGTCCAGTCCTCAACTTTGCTTAACTTACAATCAAGTCGTCTGAAAAGTTGCTGTATATAAAACACATCCGCTCTCCCCAACCCAAGGCGTAATCTGAAGACTAGGATGGCACTTAGAAGACATTTTTTCACATTTCTCTCTATTTTTACCCGCATCACTAATAGTATAATTAAAATATGACTTTAAGAATATTACAGGAGAGTGAAACATGGGTCCTCCTTGCAAATTTTTAATGAAAAATTTGGAGTCTTTTTAAGAAAATATGTATGAGGGTTTCTGAAAAAGCGCGATTAGAAGCTCATTTTTTTCCCAAACGTTTCGAGAAACGTCATCGGAAATCATTTAAAGAAATTGTACGTACCCTCTCCCTCAGAAAAAATGTCGTTCAAAATTCTATCTTCCACACCGCACCGACAAACTTGGACACCCCTCGGCCTGGGGGAGGGCAGGGGGAGGCATGCGTTGACCAATCGCTAGCAGGTAGAACCACAGTTGTCTGTGATTGGTGCAACATCCCAAGGGACAGAAATAACGCTGTCTCAGGGGGAGGGGGCTAGTTCGTTTACGTACGAGACGGAAATATCGTCATATTTACCTGCCGAAAGAGATAGTTTGCCTGCGCGTACGCCACGACGAAAAAAATATTTCTAAGCGGGGTTTTCCGTCCAGAATGATTGTCTATAGACCAGTAAATATTTATCATTTTAGCAACAATTATTCTAACTTTTAGTAATCGATTTGTAACTCCTGACAAACTGCTATTTTGAGATATTCATTTCAGGCACAATTTGCGGAGCCTTCCCGGCCGTTCTAACGCATATTTCGAATTTGTTTATAAAATTATAAATTGTTGCAAAATTGTTAATTCGCTGTTTTTGGTTCTGGGACATCGGGAGACTCTCCCCCCTTTAGATTTGCAAAATTTGGAAATTGTTTATAAATTTGCAATTGTTGCAAATTTTTTTATTGTCTAATCTGAATGGCGTTTAAATGTGATGCAAAATTCCGAAATCCGTTCGGTGCTATTATATCTCGTTCTCGAGATATATGTAATTGTTTATAAGAAATTAACATCTAGTAGACCCCATTTGTTTGCGCTTAATTAATTCGCGCTAGCAGAATAGCGTGGGATGGGCATACTGAAAAAACAGTTCTCCAATGCCGCGCTTTTGCCTGCCACATACGCTTAATATGCACTTGCTTGTAAACAAATTCTGTGGCCAATTTAATTATGCTAAGTTCGTATTTTTACGGCGAGTATGAGCATAACTTTTATTTGGTTTTTATATTCTCTTTTAAGTCCTACAATTTGCAAGTCGATATATTTATCAAATAGGAAAGAAATTGATTATAAAAAAAATATTTTTCAAAGGTGCATTACGCCCAAACAATTGTTTCTGTTTTTCTATCAGAGGGATGTTGAGCAACCGAATAACTGTATTATTAATTTTTTTAAGTCCCCTGTTAACACCGAGTCAGAAACTATTTGTTCCTCTTGTTTAACCATTACCATTAAAAAATAGAGAAACATATTGCTTAGCTGTTTGCTATAAACTGCACTGGATTGGATGAATGTAGTGTTAAGGTTTTCAAATACAGAAATATTCAATTTTGTGTTTTGAAAGATCACATGAGTAGAATCACACATCACAATATTTACACAAGTATAGAAATTTCTAAAGAAACGTATATAAACTTTAAGTTAATATTTTCAATTCAATTTATCATTCCTTTCTAAAACTGTTAATTTGACGATTTCATTGTATAATATTGAAATCAGAGCTGTATGTGCTAATTCTACGCATTGTTAATACATACTTTTAAACAACATTAATATATTTAATATACATTTAAAAGGATTTTAGATTGGCGAACGTTTCAATGAAATTTCATGAATTTCTAAATGCTTGAAAATACTTGTAAAATTAAATTATTGTAGCGTGTAAAAATATAACAAACTCACGTATTTGGTAAAACGAGTTGATATTACTAAAAGAAATCAAAACAGACGTTATAACAATTCAAAGAGATTTAGCGTTTGTTTACAGTTTAGTAAATATCAATGCTCTAGCATTTCCCAGTGAAAATACATAGAACGAACTTGGTGGCCAAGTGATATGACCTTCCCAACACAGACTACATTTCAGTATCGTCAGAGTTCGAAGGTGGTTTGTTGGCCGCCATTCAACGAATCTATCAAAACCTTGAATTTTGCACGACCATCTGTACAGGGAGAACCTAGCGGTTTATTAAACGGAAACGGACCATTCGAGGTATCTAATGTGCACTCTTTGAAAACGTTTAACCTTTATATACTATCCCTAAGAAAAATATCAAATAAACAATGTTAAAGGTCACCAGCTTAACATTGCCTTTACTATTTGAATGTTTTCAACATCCCCAAAACCAACAGAAAACCCATGTTTTCACAGGTTATTATAAAACCAATTCAATAAATATAAGCATTTATTCACATTATTATTTTTAAAACACTCAAATATCTACGATGTTATTTGATTCATGTCTTCATCGAAGATCTGAGATTAAAAAACTGATAAGCAGAGAAAATTAAAGTAATTTTGAGTGATTGATGAAGTTGAATGATCAAATGAAAAACAATGTTTCTTGCTTCATATAATGCTATCGTGTTTAACAGACATGTAATTACATGTGATACCTATATTTAAACATCCAAACTAATGAAAATTTTCAAAATTAAAACCATCAATAAAACGTTGATTCAGCAGCAATGATTATATTATTAAATACTTTTTTGAGATTCATGTGCTCCTGTGTGAATAACGTAGTAAACGTGATTCGTATGATCCAGTTTCTCAGAATAATACAAAACCTGCTAGACACATACACTAAACATAATAGTTGTCAAATAGTTATTTACGACATGAGTATCCTAAGATATCTTATTACAATACGAAATTGGAGAATTATCAAACGAGACTCTTTAGCTGAAATTGTTAACCAATTGAATATTGTAATATAATGTTACCATTTGAATATCATAGAAAGTAAGACGCAATTTGTCAAAATTCATGTGAACTATAATTTTTCTTTTAATTTTACTATTATCCTGCGAAAGATGTGTGACAGTACTTATGTTAACAGTTCTACTGCCATGGGTTTAATTAATTAGTTTTCAGTACGCAAATTATTGTTTTGGGTTGTAAAGAAGCATGGATATACAGAGTATCGGAGAAGGAAAGGTCGAAAGTTTGAAAAAAGCTGTTTAAACAATTTTAATCATACTTTGTCTAATAAACTACATAGATATTTTCAATGGCTGAGCTGCAATAAACACGCAAATGTTGGTTTGAAAATATGATTTCTACGTAAAACTTTGCATTCTAGAATTATGTAAACAGACCAGAAACATGTAACATGTTTATTATTAACAATATAAATTAATACATTAGTTCAGAAAAAAATTAACCGAGAAATAAAAAAGCAGTCCAACTGTGAAAATGAGGTTCTTTTGGATTTCTAGGTTAATTTTTCTTTCTGATCAAATGTATTCATTTATTTTGTTTTTCATAAACAATTTAGATATTAATGAAGTGTTTATATGCTTCTACAACGCAAATAGTAGCCCAGAAAACATAAATCCAAACCAACTTTTGAATGTTTATTGAGGCTTAGCCATTTGGAATATCAGTGTAGTTTATTAGACAAAATAAGCTTAAAATTGTCTTAACAGCTATTTTTCGAAGATTCGACATTTCTTCCCCGAATATCCTGTATATAAAAGGCTTGATTTCTGTTGGTACGCGACGGAACGGCGTGTTTTATGTTCAAAACAAGTGCTGCTTCAACAGCATATATTTTCACGTATTATTCGTAATTGCTATGCAGTATTCAATACGGACTATGTGAACCTGCAAAAAAGAAACAAAAAAAACCTACTGCAGCAGAAAATATTTTTTACTCGTCTGGATTCGAACCCGGGTCTTTAAAGTTACCTCACCTGACACGGTTCCCCCTCACCACCAGGTACACGACAAGACTACCTCCTTTCCGATGCGAAAAGAAAGTGAAGCATTTGCAGTTTAAAAAAAAACAGTGTGTTCAATTTATCTTAATACAAGATCTATTTTTAAAAAGAGATTTCATTATACAAAAATCTCTAGCGTTCATATTGTTTTTCGACAATGTTATAAAGATCAGTCGGGGCTAATATTATACAGTAGAAAATTGGGGTTAATGTATTACACATTAAGAGTTGTTATTTATTTATGTCCAAAATTAACAAGAAAATGACAAATGATAGGAAATATATTCTATTATAATAACCATATAGCAAACACTCAGAATGTAACAATATTTGGGAGGAAAAAAATCAAAAATAAAATGCCTAATTTTTCCAGTCAAAAACTTTACCACCGTGATATAAATCTTTTGATGTTACTTCGTTATTTTCTATGACACGATATTTTTGAAAATAGATTATCATTAAGAAAGAATGAATATTCTTTTCTGCGTTAAAATAATGCAATAATATTAATCGTGTCATGATATATACAGCCTCAAATTTGTGGGGCTAATATGATACAACTTAAGAAGCTAATGTAATACGGGTGTCGGGGCTATTTGGATACACTAAAAATTAACACGCAGACAACTGGAAGGGATTTTTTAATGTTTAATATTACATCGAAGGCGCTAAAATTCCGATTTGATGTTGATAAACTATCCAAGTGTTTATCTGAGAAAGAAAGAGCAGGCGACAATTCATATAGGTTTCCGCGTTCTCCTCCCTACCCAGTACATGGTGATTCACTTATGATTATCAATTGGCGGAAGCTTCTGCTGTTTCAGTGCAGTTACTGATTTTTCACTGGAATCACAAGGAACCAAGCCTACAATAGGAGCTAACACCATCCCTTCAACTCCAGATATCAACTGTTCTCATCCAGTACTTTTGAGATAATACTGTTGGAAAAAAAATTAAAAAACAGTAGCCCTCCAAAGAATAAGGAAGCGGTTAGACCCAATAGGAGCAATCATTACTAGTGAAGAGTGGATCATTACTAGGAAAGAGTGGAGTGTTTAATTTACATTAATTTAATATCTATTTTTAAAAAGAGATTTCATGAAACAAAAATCTCTAGCGTTAATATTTGTTTTCGACAATGTTAATTGGTATTTGTTTGCAATTTTCGAAAATTCAGATCGTTCGCCCAAAATTGAACGTACGCCACCTTTAAACATCTTGTGCTTCGAGGAATAGATTTACAGAAAAATTGGAGCTCTTTTTGAGAAAATTATGTAAATATGATGGGGTTTGGTGTAAAGTACCTTCAAAATTAAAAGATTCGTTTCAAATTCGAAGATTCGTAATATTAGCCAGATCGTTCAAGGAATATCCATTTTGGTGAAAATCGTGTTTACTTTAGGCTCTAGAATTACTCACACGAAGACGGATTCACAAAGAGGTTTTTTGGAAAATCACTTTTTCGGGTTCAAAAAACAAGCGTTTTGACAGCCTTGTGTATAGAAAATAAAAGAACAATACCAACAATCCACTTTTTTCGAACTAGCTACTTACAAAACGTGTTTTCTGTGAAAATTTCGACACTTCCTCCTACAGCATTACGTAACTCTCTTTACACGTGGAGGTAAAAAAATTCCAGCGTTACTGGGATTTGAACTCGGATCCCTGTAGTCTGTAGGTCTGGCTCGACCGCACTGTGCTATCACAGATATTTCTCATCATGCTGTCCAAGCACACTTATTACGAAAAGAATAGTTACGTGATATTCATTGCACTTAGATTTTTTATTAGAGGAATGTTCTACATGTGTCAAAGGTATCAAATTCGCAATAAGAATTCAAACGATTACAACCCACGCAACTACATAGCTCATTTTACTAAGAAATATTGTCAACAAAAAGCTGTGGTCTTTAGAACCCTCTGTGGAAGTCGTTCCCGGTCTTATCTTTCGGCGATTATGGCCAAGGTTGAATTACGTCGCAGATGAAAGTTACGATAACGCTAGAGCTCAACACGGTCGCTCATGCAGACGTTCTGAAGCCAGAATCGCAATAGGGGCATATTTATACGTGATTCTTAAAGACATTAACACACTAAAATATGTAGTGGCGCCTCAAAACACATGATATTTATAATGGATACGAATTATTATAACTATACAATTAACCGCAAAATTGTTTCTACCCGCAAAAATTATTCGCCGTGGATGAGATTCGACCTTACGTGCCTAAGCTTCTCCAACACTGCGCTTACCTGCTATACCACAGAAACTCTTATAACTTTTGTCTCTCACAAAGATGATTTTAAACTGTCATGTATCACAGATTTGACTAAAAAAGAACGTGCGGCGTTTAGATGCTTGTGTTAACTACAGGCGGACAGACAGACGCCAACATGAGATCTACACCATTCTCTTAAACGTTCTTGAGATTGTGGAAAAAAATAATAAAATCCGATAACGCCGCTTTTGTGAAAATTTTGAAAATATCTCTGGGGCTTTATGTAAAGTACCTCCCAAAGTTAAAATATCGGTTTCGAATTAATGGGACCGTGATATCAACAAGATCGATTGGGTATTATCAATTTTGGACAAAACCGGTTGAACAATTTAACTCCTGGCGTTGTTCGCAGACTGATAGACAAATGTTTTGCTGTCATTCAATTTTTCGGTAACAACGATCCACAAAATATGAATTCTGGCTACACAACGCTTTAAAGGATTTCCCCCTAAATTGAGCAAATAAATTTATTCACTTTTTCGTTACCAGGATGGGACGGTTTTTCTGCCGAAAATTCGCCGTATTCTGGTGCACGATTACAATACCTTTTCTTCTTACGACAGTAGGTGCGAGAAAGTAAAAATCAATAAAAACATTAAATCCTTTTTTCCACCCCCATTTCCGTCTTCCTAAAGGCCTAATAAAATAGCCTGTCCAACATAAAATGTATTAACCCCTATGTTATTTTTCCTAGTTTAACAATCCCCGTCTCAGTACGGGGGAGTGGAGGCAAAACTAGGAGAAGAAAAATCCCACACCACTAACACCTGGCTGTAGAGTCCCAACTGGGACAGGCAGCTGAAGAGAGCATCAACCTCAGAAGCGTCGGCAATGAGCGCAACAATGGATGCTGTGGGCAGCAACAATGGACGCTGCCAAAATTGGACACATGTTTGCTTATCAATTCCTGTTAAAATTGTTTTGTTTTTCAGTTAACATTGCTGTGATTAAATGTTCTTATAAGTCTTGTTTATGGACCACTAATTCGTGTTTCGAATACATAAAATTATTTTTGACCGATCTCAAGATATTCTAAAATCATTCTTAAATATTATATTTTCTTTTAAATGATGACCTACAAATACAACCAAACAAATCATAATTAGTCTCTTCATAAATAATTAAGAAATTAAACAGTTATAGATGCCCCGGAAAGCAGTAAGCCCACTAAAACATTTCATTTTCGCTGCGAACTCTATTTCAAAATCTATTTTAATTTACTACTTTAGTTATTGAAAAAGGTCAAATAATTTGGAAAGTAAATGAATGAATACTATTATAAATACGTATTACCTAATTCATATCTGCGTATATATATATATATATATATATATATATATATATATATATATATATATATATATATATATATATATATACTTCTCGACTTTAAACTTGATTACATTTTATTGAACGTAGAGATATTCTAACATTAACGTTAAGTAAATAAAGGCCGGTATTACACTGTAAAAGATTTTTGTCAAAGGTATTTTATAAAAGAAATATGACAGTGTAATAGCCAATATTTTATAAAA
The DNA here is from genome assembly GCA_011170035.1 of Teleogryllus occipitalis. Lineage (NCBI taxonomy): Eukaryota > Metazoa > Arthropoda > Insecta > Orthoptera > Gryllidae > Teleogryllus > Teleogryllus occipitalis. Next base: position 14,151 of record BLKR01008508.1, read on the forward strand.
GATTTCTTTTAGAAAATTTCTTGGATAAAATGTAGTCTCCGGCTTCCAAGTTTTATCATATTTGGTAACATGGCGTCCGATATAGGGGTATTGCTTCAACCAAAGTCATAATTGCTGAATGCGAGTAATTAGAATGTTTATATAATACTGTCCATCCGAACTACAAAAGTAAAACCAAACGAATTAACGTTTGTAGGACACATTTTCCCGGGAAGTGGAAAATATGGTGTTTGGAAAATGCCCAGTTCAGGAAGATAATTTTTTTAAACTTCCCTATCAGAGGACTGAATTTCGAAAGAAGGAAGAACGACAAAGAAAATTGAATGTTTCCCCATCCATCCTCAAATAATTCTTCATTTCGAAGGTCTTTAATCAACGCTTCACAATGTGCGACCCATAACCTCACCATGGCGTTGTTCTCACCCTCAAACGTTTTCTTATTTACCTTTTGCTACATTAGCATTAAACATAGATTAGTTATAATAAAACATAAAGTAGCAAAACACAACTATTTGTGCGTAATTGATTGTAAATCGCGAGCAAACCTACATAAAATTTGGACGAAATGTAATACGCTCATCAAATTTCTTTGTCAAAGTTTTCTCATCAAAGTTCAGAGACTGCCACAAAGTTCTTTAGCAAAGATATGTCATATAACTTTTATAGTGTAATACCGGCCAAAGCCGCCGTATGTTATATCTTTCCCATTCATGTCGCCAACAATGAACTTCTCGGAAACACATCTCAAATATCCATAGTTGAATATTATAACAACAAAATATCAAATTTTTGTAATAAATGTTCCTTCAAAATTCCGGTATTTTCTGTTTTTCTTTCATGTTATATTTAAATACTATTATTAAAAGAGAAAACCTCATTGAGATAATTTCAATTAACTCAATGCAACTCGAAGAGCAAACGCTCGTGCGATTTGAAGAATAAACGCTAGTTTCTTTCTGTACTCAGAATTCGTCTTGTATATGAGTTAGGGCACGGGGATACCAAAATTTAAGAAAACATTCACAGAATACACTTATAAAGGCGACATATGTCCTATGTCCACTGCAAACTGAATTTTCGAAAATTGGAAAAGATTGAATTTTTTCGACGTTTTCCTACAACTCTAAAATTGAACACAGATTTTTCTTTCAAATGAAATTTGTTGTCCATAAATAATTCTTTCAATAAGGTCATATAATTTTTTTTGAAAATTACAGCCAGACAGACGAACAGACACAAGAACAGACACACCAACATACAGGATTTTCGCCGTCGTTCGATTTTTCTGTATCAACGACCCACAAAACATTGGTTTCTGGCAACACGAGTTAAAGGATTTTTTTCTACATTTCACAACATTAGTTAACCCTTTTTACGTTACAAGGACCCGGCATTAACAGTTTGCCCATAGATTCTAACAATAATATTCGAATGTTGTTGAAATAATGTCTTTATTATGATTTTCCTATAGATTTGTTAAGAATACCAAGTAAAGAACTGAAGATTCCTTTCTTATTGTATTTCATTTCATATTGTTAATAAACCTCGTTTTTAATATTTAATGATTATTTCACCTTTGGAATTGATTGAAAATTTTCGTTGAATAGAAACAATGAAAAACAATTTTTTCTTCCTTTCTGGTAATTATGTAGTAAGAAGAAAAAGTATTGTAATCATGCGCCGGGAGACGGGGATTTTTCGACAAAAACCTCTAAATTCCGATCACTGGTCACGACAAAAGTAAATAAATTTTATTCTTGTATATAGAGAATTACTTCAATACGCTTGTAGACAGAATCCATGTTTTGTGGGTCCTTGTTACTAAAAAATCTATTTACGACAAAACGTCTGTTTGTCCGCCTGTAATTAACACAAGCATCTAAACGCCGCACGTTCTTTTATAGTCAAATCTGTGATACATGACAGTTTAAAATCATCTTTGTGAGAGCCTAAAGTTATAAGAGTTTCTGTGGTATAGCAGGTAAGCGCAGTGTTGGAGAAGCTTAGGCACGTAAGATCGAATCTCATCCACGGCGAATAATTTTTGCGGGTAGAAACAATTTTGCGGTTAATTGTATAGTTATAATCATTCGTATCCATTATAAATATCACATAAAGCATGTGTTTTGAGGCGCCACTACTTATTTTAGTGTGTTAATGTCTTTAAGAATCACGTATAAATATGCCCCTATTGCGATTCTGGCTTCAGAACGTCTGCAGGCGCGCCTGTGTAGAGTTCTAGCGTTATCGCAACTTTCATCTGTGACGTAATTCAACCTTGGCCATAATCGCCGAAAGATAAGACCGCGAACGACTTCCACAGAGGGTTCTAAAGACCACGGCTTCTCGTTGAAAATATTTCTTAGTAAAATGAGCTATGTAGTTGCGTGGGTTTTATTCGGTTACATTCTTTTTGAGAATTTGATATCTTTGACACATGTAGAACATTTCTCTAATAAAAAAACTAAGTGCAATGAATATCACGTAACTATTCTTTCCGTAATAAGTGTGCTTGGACAGCGCATTGAGAAATATCTGTGATAGCACAGTGCGGTCGAGCCAGACCTACAGACTACAGGAATCCGAGTTCAAATCCCAGTAACGCTGGAATATTTTTACCTCCACGTGTAAAGAGAGGTACGTAATGCTGTAGGAGGAAGTGTCAAAATTTTCACAGAAAACACGTTTTGTAAGTAGCTAGTTCGAAAAAAGTAGATTGTTGGTATTGTTCTTCTATTTTCTATACACAAGGCTGTAAACGCTTGTTTTTTGAACCCGAAAAAGTGATTTTCGAAAACACCTCTTTGTGAATCCGTCTTCGTGTGAGTAATTCTGAGCCTAAAGTAAACACGATTTTCACCAAAACGGATATTCCTTGAACGATCTGCCTAATATTACGAATCTTCGAATTTGAAACGAATCTTTTAATTTTGAAGGTACTTTACACCAAACCCCATCATATTTACATAATTTTCTCAAAAAGAGCTCCAATTTTTCTGTAAATCTATTCCTCGAAGCACAAGATGTTTAAAGGTGGCGTACGTTCATTTTTGGGCGAACGATCTGAATTTTCGAAAATAGCAAACCAATACCAATTAACATTGTCGAAAACAAATATTAACGCTAGAGATTTTTGTTTCATGAAATCTCTTTTTAAAAATAGATCTTGTATTAAGATAAATTGAACACCCTGTTTTTTTTAACTGCAAATGCTTCACTTTCTTTTCGCATCGGAAAGGAGGTAGTCTTGTCGTGTACCTGGTGGTGAGGGGGAAAAGTGTCAGGTGAGTTAACTTTAAAGACCCGGGTTCGAATCCAGACGAGTAGAAAATATTTTCTGCTGCAGTAGGTTTTTTTTGTTTCTTTTTTGCAAGTTCACATAGTCCGTATTGAATACTGCATAGCAATTACGAATAATACGTGAAAATATATGCTGTTGAAGCAGCACTTGTTTTGAACATAAAACACTTTCTAAATAGTATGTATAGTAAGATAAACTTTATTTAGGTGAGTAAACTTAGACCATTCACTTTGATTCTCTAAATTAGAACTTGACGTAACCGAGAACAGTGTCGTCAGAAGAGTTCTTATGATGCATATATCCTTTATTTTTTAAATCTTAGGCCCCGAAACGCGCCTCGAATTAATTATTATTATATAGCAATAGCTATTTATATATAATATAGTTTCATAATTATTTCCAAAGAACCGGAACGCCGTTCCGTCGCGTACCAACAGAAATCAAGCCTTTTATATACAGGATATTCGGGGAAGAAATGTCGAATCTTCGAAAAATAGCTGTTAAGACAATTTAAGCTTATTTTGTCTAATAAACTACACGGATATTCCAAATGGCTAAGCCGCAATAAACATTCAAAAGTTGGTTTGGATATATGTTTTCTAGGCAACTATTTGCGTTGTAGAAACATATAAACACTTCATTAATATCTAAATTGTTTATGATTAACAATATAAATGAATACATTTGATCAGAAAGAAAAATTAACCTAGAAATAAAAAAGCACCCAATTTTCACAGTTCGACTGCTTTATTATTTCTCGGTTAATTTTT
>BLKR01008509.1:0-18188 GCA_011170035.1 Teleogryllus occipitalis
TTAGTAACAATAAAACCCTTCTCTTGAACGTCTTCCGTTTATTCCCATACTTTTTTTAAGTATATGTTGATTGTATGTTGCTATTGCTCACAAACTGTCCTGGAAGATTTTTCAAAGAGGGTATTGTTTAGGTTGGCGAGTTTACAAGGAATTAGTTCGTATCTCTGGAGGTATGCTTTCCTTAATTTTAACTCTGTCACGTATTTGTACAGACTTCAGGAGGCCCATGCAACGACGTACACACTTACAGAAGCAAAACAAAAGGGCAGTCTTTGCCAAGATTGAAACTCCTCACTTTCATTGTAACGGAGGAGCGTCGAAAACTTACAGAATAGCCGGATAAATTTGATTACTACGTGCGATAAATTCTACATACTTCTTCGAAGTGCGTCGTTTTGTATGTCGAGTTCTGAGAAATGTGACCGTTTGTATGAAAGACACCGGTGCCACGCTGAACGTGACAAAGCTACAGAAAATGGACGCGATATGAGCACCTTGTTCTTTCGATTTCGTGTGACGACCTGGTGCAAATGCAGTGTAATTATTTTAATTTCACGTTGAATATTCTTCAAGCCTTCACATTGGCGAACAAAAAAATGCTTGGGACACAATGCTTGTGTAAAATCTGAAAAGGTCTGTTTAAAATAAATGTTAATGTTTGGTGTAAGTGATGGTCAAAATTGTAGAATTGATGGAGAAAGACAATGTATGGCATGTCGAATAAGGTGACGGACATAGATAAATCCCCGTGATATTCGGAGGACAAGCAGCCTGGCGACCCACACAGACCCTTGGGCACGGCCTGAAGGCAGCGCTAATGACCCCAGTGCTGCGGGAAGTGTGCTGTGCATTAGAAAGACCCATGGCCGTGTAGGTCCTGCGCAGGTATAAAGGAGGAGGAACCGTCCGTGAAGGCCCAGTGACCTTGGCCCTTTTCGTTTGTTCTCGAACTGCCCGACGGCTTCGGCGCTCCTCCTTCGGATCGCTACATCGAGAATCGTCCGATTGCATCGCGCGGTCAGATCTCCCCCACCCCCGCTTCCTAGCTAATCCCCTTTCACTTGTCGTTAACCGAGAAGGCATAGTTTGACTGCATCTCTTTTCGTTGTTGGAAGTTGTTGGTTTCGTGTTTTGGCAGGAGTAAATAGGATTCAAGTTTTGTTTCTATAAACTTATTAAATATGGTTTTCAACATTGGCAGTGCCCTAAAGCCAAATGTTTCTTGAAAACAGACAGAAGAGGATCGATTATATTGCTCGGATGTAATACTAAGTAGACCACGTTTAACCTAAAAATCAATCGTTACACTAAGGAACGGGATGCAGTCGGGCTATTCCTTTTTACGGAGATAGGTAGCGTAGGAAATATTGATCGCGGATACAGTCGGTTTACATCCCCCTACATCGGCCTTTTCCACCCTGTGTTCTGACTATCCCTGACTTCTTTGACTGTGACATTCCATTATTGACTGTACTGACGTCTCCATCGATTTTCAAGCCTTCGTTGCCATGAAAGTGAGGAGTGTGATACCTCGAAATTTTCGTTTTTGACGAGTTCGTTTTCATCCACTTCGTTCCACTCGTCTACTTCGCCCTAAAGGACCTGGTCCACTTCGTACTCGACAATCTCATCGTTCTTGAAGTCTTTTGCTCGTCGTCATTATCACCACCTTCCCCGTCGGCACAATTCCATCAGTGCTGCGTTATTCCATCTTTTACCTGCGGCTCTTAGTAGGGGGGTCGAAAAACTATATCAGGCGAATTTTAGTTATATTGCGCTCTCATATGAATATTTTTAAACATTTTTTAATTGTTAGTTTGAAATTTTAAAAAAAATTATTTTAATAATGAAAATACTCCTTTGGGATCTAATGTGAAGATGTGGATATATTCTGAATAAATTGAGTAAAACTACCCTAAAAACTCATTTACACGGTGCAATTTTCGTGCAGATTCTCATACGAAAACTTCAAGATCCCAAACTAGAAGTATAAAAGCTAAAAGTCGTGTTTGCACGGTCTGCACGTTTTCTGTACGAGTTGCCACAAGACGCCGCCAGGGGCTCTGTCGGTCGGCACACGAATTGGCGAATTGCACCGTTCGCGTATTTTTGTGCATGGTTTCGGAATGCTCCCGCAACGTTTGTGTGCGTGCTTTCGGAATCAATTTATTAATATTTTACAAGTATTAACGAAATAGCAGAAAAATAGAAAGACAGTCTTCGTTGTCGCTACAAGTATGGTTGTGGCTGCGGAGGCATTAGCGGGTGCGCAGAAGAAACGTTCTGAATTACGTCTTGGCTGTGTATATAGTGTAAATAGTGTCATATGAACATTAAAACAATACAAAGTCATACATGCGAACCTCAGGTTGTCGACCAAAGCACCTGCTGCATCCATAGGCGAAGTTAGTAATAAGTTAATTATTAAGCACTGCCCCCTTCTCTGCTGCAAACGCCAATGAGCTGTGGAGAATGTATTCCCCGCATGTGAATAAACGACCACGCCAGGACTATTGGCGGGGGGGGGGTTAAAAAATAAGCTAAGACAGTAGTGTCGTAGTGATCTTGGCTGCTGAAGTGAGATCTAGTAACTCACATTCGTAAGAGGCAGTAAAATAATATCACCAGAAAATCCGAGAACTCGAATACGCCATGCCCATAGACAAAATCTCAAGAATTTCACCTAACCTAACCGTAAAATTGAAAAGTATGGGCCATTTCCGACGTAATGAAATCCGTTACTGTATGATTCGGCCGCTAGAGGCGCTAGAGTCAAACTGGTACATTTTCTGCATGAAGAAAATCGCATATGGTTAAAAGTTTTCTCGGAGGTGCATACAACTATTTTTCGTATACTCACCTCCCTATTTCAGGATTGAATTTTTAGAGAGATTATTTATACCATGCGGTTTCGTCGCATAGATGCAGATATTTTTCTACATTATTGCATCTGAAGTTGTCAGTACTGTTGAAACTCCTAACCTTGCACGAGTGCTCAATGCCCAGAAGACGTAACAGTTCCAGGTATAATATTTCAGAATATATCAAATGGTGTTTTGAATATAAATGTTAACGATAAATAAGTTAAAAACATTCTGTATTCAAAAAGTAATAAATATTCTTTTGCCAATGTGTCAACAATACAACAGTACAAACACAGTACAAACCTACCTCATCCTTCTGTCCCAGAACTAGATACACAACCATTACTAGAAGCCGATAGTCCCTATAATCATATTTTAACACCCCCTTTGCGATCACTTTTTGTAGGTCACATAAATGCCAAGTCCTGCTATTGCCATATCGAAGAAATAAGAGAGCTAGTTTCACTACACCATTTTCATGCACTCTTTGTTAGCGAAACGTGGTTGAAGGCGTCTCTTAACACGTTTTTTGTTTCACTTCCTGGTTACTGTTTTATAAGTACCGACAGGAATCAAAGTGTTTCAGATGGAGGTGTCAGGATCTATATTCGAGATGATCTTGCTTATAAATGTGTCGTATGTTCAACAGTCGAAGTCAATCTGTCTACTGAACACCTCATCCAAGTCTCGATCTTTGGCAAAAAGTCTCGATCCTTGGTGATAGCGTACTGCCCACCGAAAACAGGAAATATTGAGGCAATGGACAATATAATTACATCTTGTGCAAGCAAATATGAAAACATAATATTAATTGCGATTTTAATTGCAATCTTCTGACACCATTAACACGCCGAGAATTTCAAACGTTTCTTTTGCGAAATGAACCTTACGATTCTGCCGCTAAATTCTACTCATCACACTGCCGGCACAGACACATGGATTGACCATATGATTGTATCAAATCATGAGAAAGTAAATCACTATGGACAGATGTCAATTCCCGGGATATCTAAATACGACCTTTATATACCTATCATATCGCATAAAATGCCCGAAATATACGCCCACAACTTTTAAGTAACGTGACTATAAGAGATTCAATTCAGAAGCATTTACCTCCGACGGTTTATGTGTGCCCTGGCACCTTTTCAATCAAGAAAATTGTATAGACACAAAAGTAAATACCTTCACGCGCTTACTGACGAAACTTCTTGATAGGCACATTCCAATTAGGAAAGCTTGCGCGGCACGGCCCCCTGCTCCCAGCTTAACGGATGAAATACGTGCGTTAATGAAACAGACAGATGCCGCCTTAATGTATTTCGTAACACAAAGTGCGAACATGACAGGGATGCATAGAATAAGGATGGAAATCGTTGCGCACCTTAGATTTAGGCAAATCACGAACCCCAACGCAAATTGATGCACCCCATGACACTCTTAACCAGCGTTTTGCTAACATGGCTCCTCATTTCGATTATTTCTCAAAAAACAAAACTGTCTCAACCTTACGATCCGTTTAAGAACGCACTCGCAAGTTACATATCCCATTGTAACTGACATGCACCCTAAGTATAAATGTAAAATCTGCCCTCCTTTTTCTTTAAATTTGTTCACAATTTAGGCACTCGGGTATAGGCGAATTTCTGACATTTTACGTAAATAAAATTATTGACTTACCACGCCTTTCTTGTAAATAAGAAACATGGTCTCTCTTTATATCATGTTAGCTTTAGAATCCAGAAAATTGACAATGAAAATACACACAATGAAACACTTTGTTTTATTAGTTATGAGTAGCACATTTCCGTTAGCAAATACGATCGTTGCAATTTCGTAAATAACATGAAATGTCAGTTTTCATAATTTCCTCCCAAACTCCACAATTCTAATTATGTAAATGTAAATATTTAAATGGGCCTTACGGCTTGAGCCTCGCCAGAAATAAAGACATTATTATTATTATTATTATTATTATTATTATTATTATTATTATTATTATTTATTAACAGTCATTTGTACATTGTCTTGTTTACTTGACGTTGCCATGGTAATCGTCTTCTAAAATTCATTCTTCGCCTAGGCCGCCACCTTTGTGGCGTACAAAAGCTCTGCCAATGACGGGTTTTGAAGTGAGGCTAGGGAAAAAGTAAATTTGGGGCGCGGGCATGGCCCCTGCACGGCGCCTTTCTGCTTCGCCTGCCATCTGCAGGCGCTCGCGGGAAGGGAAAGTCTCCGCGCCCAGGGGAAGGGCCTCGAGGGCCGCCGACCGACGCTGCTTGTCAGAGCTCCTGAGAGGGCTATGGAAAGTGCGTGCTGGAACATGCCTCACAGCGATTCCATTTGGATCTCAAAGGGCAAAATAAAAGTAGATGAAATGAGGTTTTTCCGATGTATCGATAGATAGGCGAAGATTGGATTTGAACGGTTGGGAATGAAAGTCTTAAGTGGATTGAACTGACAGTTTGTGGGTCACATAGAGGTAAATGATAGATTGAGTGCAGGTGCAGGAGAATTTATGCGAATTTATTACTAACATAATTGTAATAAATAATTCAAAGAAAAAAATCTGGGTGTAACTGTGTAAAAATGTAAGACGCAGCGGGCTGTAGAATTTCTTCAGAAATACAAATCATTAAATCAGTGCACGCTGTAGGCTTTTATGTCGTTTTGATCTCAAAACATTACTCAGAAATTATTTTTAAAAATCGTAACTCCTTCCACAAGGTAGTGTACTGCGAGAAATTTCACAGGACGATTTCAAATGCGACTTTTGATTAATTTTAAGCTATTTGAGCATAAAAATAATTTTGAGCCGAGTAATCTACCAAATAATTGTTTCATTAAACACGACACAAATTTGTTTGCACTAATGTATTACTTCAGGAGCGTAAAAACTAAGTATTAAAAATGAATGACTGAGAAGATGAAATGGCAATTTGGGATGTGTTAACATAAAAAATGGGATCGTTTACGAGACGAAGATATTTACATCGCGAATATATTTTTAATAGTATTTCACGATAGACAGGTATTGTAGATTAAATATGTATGAAGAAGTTTTCAGTTTTTATTTCGGTTGCACGGGAAGCAATCTATTATGAAAACAAAATGTGACATTGTGAAATGTGAAATGATGCTAAATAATGATGATAAATATTGTGAAATTACAGTAAAAATAATTCAAAAATTATCATACGTTTTATATCCCATTTGACAATTTACAATAGACGAACGTTAAGAAACATTTTGCCAAACAGGGTAATCTCGAAAAGATTGTTCTCTTGATCCGATGTATACAATAGGAAAAAGAATGCAATAGGACAATACAAAATAATTTTCCTGATTTCAATGAAGAATGTTCAATGAACTATGTTAACAGATATTGTCCGACAAATCCTTCAACTGAACAAGGGTTTGCTCACAAACTATAAATGCCCAATGTGCAATCCGCTTGATTCCTTGCACACATCTTGTGAATTGTAATAAAGTTTCTGGCAAACTCTTTAGTTTTTGGAAATAATTTCGGGAACAGTTGCAGTGGTGCGCATGTGCACATCCAGCGAGTGGCGGTGGCAACGAAACGCGGCGACGCAGGTCCTTGGTGCTAAAACAGCACGAACTTTTTCGCCTGTACTTTCAAGCAAAATTACGCGCAAAGTACTCACATTTTCGAAAAATTGTACATGACCTTATTTCAAAATTTACCTTTATATTATTGGTGTTATGTCTGTTATATTGGTATTGGTATTATTGTTATCTTAAGTATTGGTATTATGTTGGAAATTTAAGCTCAAACTAACATTTTAATTAGTGTTGTATTGTTATTGTAGAATTGTGGGATTGTAGCAATATAGTGTTATATGGGAGACCCATTAACACTATACAATTATTTAAACCCATGTATTGAATATTGTTATTGGTGTGGTCGCTAATGACCTTGCAGTTGATGCGACCTAAAATAAATAATTTAAAAAAAAATATCTTTAAGGAACAGATTTTATTAAGGAAAAAATCTATCTTCATAATTGTAGTTGTAGGAGTACGCCGAAAAGTTTTGCATACTTTCAATTTTCAAAAAATTAGGGTTATCAACGGACATGCGACCTGCATAATTCTCTTAAACGTCCTTCACACTAATAAAGAACAAAATTTAATAAAAAAGATGCAATAGTTTTTTGAAAAGTTTGAAAATCTCCCAGGGGTTTCATGTAATGAACTCCCCTAAATTAAAATTTAAGTTTCAAATTCAAGGGCCGGGACATCAGACAGGTCGATTGGAGAATATTTGTTTGGGAGAAAATCGGTTGAACGGTTTGACCGATAGCGTTCTTCACAGACGGACCGACGTTTTGACGTCTGTCGATTTTTCGGTATCAAGGACCCACAAAACATGGATTCTGGCTACACCATGTGTTAGAGGATTTTTGTTCTAAACTTCTTGCAGGGCACGGTAATAAAGAGTTTTACTGCCGAAAATATGCAGTTTTTTCGCGCTGCATTCCATTACTTTCTCTCTACTCCGTTGCGAGAAAGTAAAAATTAACGGGGTGACACTCGGAAATTGTGGTGGCCATCGCATCGTTTCATGGACTTCCGGTGGTGCGAGGCCAATCCACTGCTGCTTCAGTCAGTCATTCATACAGTCACTATGTTGCTATGAGAAATTCCCATCTCGATTTTTGTCCAGTTTCCCTGATCCATTGAGCAAATGCTGAGATGACCCCGTTATTTGCTAATACGTAAATGTAGCTTCACTATGCGCACGTTTTCTTGAGCTCTTTCTTTGCTTGAAGTGGTAGCAGAGCTTAGGATGAGTTACTATTTTGTTAGCATTGCAGAAAAATCAAATCTGCAGTAAGTTTTCTATGACTCGCGAACGAAAACGTCTAATTTTTGAAATGTTAATCTTTCACTTCTTACATTATTATTATTATTATTATTATTATTATTATTATTATATTATTTTATTATTATTATTATTATTATTATTAAACTTTTCATCTTTCAAATATTAATAATTAAATTGTTGGGAAGGGATTCTGGAACTCCAGAAAGCGTGCGCAGGTGATTTTCTCCCACATACGTCACATACAGTTTTTTACTGTTTTTTGACTAAATACCTAAATGCTGTGCTTCAGAATAAAATCTGCACAGTATTTCTTAAACTGTGGTAATAACCTCTGCGTTAACAAATGATCAGATACGTAGCATCAATCACCTGTTTTTACATGAATTGTTGTATCCTCTAAAACAATAATACCCGGAAACAAGACATTATCTTACAGAACTTGCACCAACTGGAGACGGTACGACTTTATGAGGAGATGTTTTCTCGAAACGTATCACACACTTTTCTGCGAAACACCCTTGCTCAGCTCAGTAAATGAACTTTTGTTGACTCCTGTAGGTTGCTGTCTACGGTAGACGGATCATTTCGACTTATTTTCTTCCTGGCGAAAAGCAGAGCAACTCACACGACAGGTATAGTGTGAAATATTAACTCTAAGATATAATATTTCAAAGCAACATTCCCTCGACTCTAAAAGTTCTTTATATTTCGCACAATAAATATATGAAATAGAGGAAAATCATGTTGAGTCACACTGTATATAAGTATTCTATCGACCTGTTACATTCATTACTTTGAATTTACGTTGACAAACAAAATCAAGTGTCAAAGCATCTGATGACAAATAAAGTAAATCAGTTCCCTATGAATGTCTTATACTATTTGATTTCTCCCATTTTATTACCTGATATGGTGTAGAGTTATTCATTGAATTTGCTAAACTGAAATCGTCAGTTATGCTAAAATGAATATAACGAACGCCGGTTTTAACGCAACAATGGCGCAGTCTATACTCTTGCACAGAAACGCGAGGAAATTAATCAATCAAAACTGAACTATAACTGTAGGCGTGAAATGCATCGTTAAGTTCATGTAGAATATAGGGCGTGTCCTGAACTGGCGGCTTATAACATATTGACATTAATGGTCGTCCTCTAGAACCAGCGTATTGACGCAGATCGCCAGATTTTGCCAGCGAGCACCGTTAACTGCAGTCGAATCCACAGAAGAGCAAAAACAAAATAAACTCGTTCCGGGACGTCCCCACGTAGCTCTGAACTACGTGACGTTAATGGCCCGTCCGTTGCAGCCAGACATCCCCAACAGCGACGGTAATTATCGTCTTTGCTCAGGGGCGGCGCAGTTCTAAATAAGCCCCAGATCCGCGTGACACGAGTGGGCGAAACGGAGCTCCAGGCTGCGACAAGGACGGCTGGGAAGGTTCGCGTGCACGTGATTTCGACGCTCCCAGCTGCAACGCCGTCGCTGCCAGCGCCACCGCAGCCGCGAACGCCGTCGCTGCCATATCAGCGTCACCCACGGTGATCTACATTCACCCCGTCCGCACCTTCTCTGATCGTTGTAGCCGTCTCCAACCCCATTGCGGTAATATTTTTCCGGCCGATACCACTGCTCTCTACACTAAGAGACCGCCTGCGTTCTGTCCCAGAAAATCCCCATCAGACCTCGTCGCCATGATCTCATTGTCACCTGTCCCATTATCCTCAAGTCATCCTCATTTCAATATCCCCCTTAATCGTCACTGCGGCCATCTCCGCACTCGCCATTAACATTGTTCCATCACCCCCACCCCCGACACCCGCCCCGCCCCCTCCGTCTGAACTTTACGGCCGTCTCGCGGCGCGCGCCCGCCGCCCCCGCCCCACCCCCGCCCCGCCGCCGCCCCCTCCCGGCGCCGCCACCGAGTGGGCATCGCCTCCAACCATAAACCGCGCATACGCATAAACGTGCGCTGTCAGATTTACGACCAGTCGCCCGTTCCATATTTCAAGGCTGAGGGGGACGCGGCGGGGGCGGGGCGGGTCGAAGCGACGGGGGCGGGACGGGACGGGACGGGGGACGGCGGCGGTGCGGGGTCAGGGACCGCCGTCGTCTGTTCGTCTGGGCCAACGGCGCCGGTGCGAGAACGTGGAGCCCAGGGATTTGCGATACGTGCGGGTTCGGCAGTGGTTATTATTTACCTAACTAGTACAGACAGAGTCTTCGGCACACGAACAAAATATTAACGGATGGGGCGATAATATGAGCCAAGTGCAGCATTTTGAAATCAGCACGTCAAAGAAACTTTAATACGAGTTGTGGACGTTATTTTTTTATTACGAATTCGTGGAGACTTTCTAGTTTACTGTGAAATCAGCCTTAAACGGTCACTAATGCTTCCAGCAAAAATTCGCCCTTAAATGTAGTGGTTCCTAAACCAAGGTTATGAGGTTGAACTCGAGGAAAGCGATTTTTAATGAAGTTAGGTATCGAAGCACAATTAAAAATTAAAGTAATAATTTTCTTGATATTAACAATCTTTCAGACATTACTATTAAATGATTCTTGAAGATATTATAACCCGTATTGACTTTCTAAAAACGTAAACGTAAATATAATATACCTTTCTTCCCGTACCGAGTGCGGAAAACAAAGACGACGATTGCGTTAAGTATCAATCCGCCACTTACATTTCCTTCCCAATTCTGTGTTTTTTCTATCGATAACAATATTATCTAAACAGATTCTGCGAACATAGAGAAAAGTATCGAATACCTTCTTTAAAGTATTGGAAGTATTACACATTGTTACATGTGTTCCGGTTGTGGAGCCGAATCGATAAGAATAGAATCACAAGAACGGATTATGAATCTTATTAGCTGCCTGTTTATTCGATTTATGACAAGAATTATTTTTCTTGTTATAAATTATTTCATCCCAACTTCATAGTATTTACATAATGGAAGGTTTGAATATTAATAGGTGTAAATTAATATAAGCATTTGGGTTCGTTCCAATTTAAATAACATGATGATATATTTATTCATTTTACAGAATCATTAGATATTTTTATAAATCTCAAGTCACTGTCGCTTTTGCGTTTTGTTAGGTTCTTCATTTTTTCTTCTACTTCGAAATCACACACTGCTTTACATCTTCTACATAGAAGATTATTTCGGCAGTCGTACTATCTTGGTTAACATAGTTTCTCATTTTCGTCAATGTACGCCACATCCTACCACCTTTACCGTCGCTCTTTTCTCCTCCTTTTCAACTTTCAAGACATCCGTAGCAGTCACCTTTAAACCACAGCTACCGACGTGGAGTCCCTGGGACTCCTCCAACTTTGCGAAATTTCTGAAACCTACATTTACGCTTTATTTAAAACCTCGATTCTTTTTGTACCTTTCCTTTCTACAGTTTTAAGAAACGGTTCGCGAGCGTACTGTTGTGGAATGCATTTCAGGTAAAATTATCACCCTTTTTTGGCGCGCAGGAGACCTAGTTACTCCACTTCAGTAGCAGTGTAACTCAATGAGTGCGCGTCGCACTTTGCCAGTTAGTAGAATTTGTTCTGTGGGGTATCAGAAGATGGTGCAATGTACTGAAAATCATGACTAAGCCGTTAAGAGAGTGTGTGAATATTAATGAAGATTTTGAAGAAAATATTGCGCAATGGGTGGCGTAAAAGGGCAGTAATATGAGGAAATATTTTAGAATAATCAAATTGAATGTGGCTGTGATTCATCAAGCGGACAATCGTGTCTAGAATCTGGGAAAGAAAGATAATGAGGAATTTCTTGACAATGGTGAACTCGAAAAAGAAATAACTGAGAATGCAAAATTCTATAACGGAAAGGACAAAACAGTCTGGAAGATTTGTGCAGAAAAGATTCCTAAAGAAACTAATGACAGAGTGTTGGCGGTAGTAACATTTTTGTACTTCATTTTCAATTCTAGAGTTACAGTAGTTTTTCTTAATATATTTTTTAATGTACAATAAATTTTGAAGATAACGAAAAATTCGTTAAATTAAAGGTTTGCTTAATTTTACTCATACATACCTAATCACATTATATTCCCTCAGATAACTTATTAACAAATATATCCTGATTAATATTTTGTTTAGTTATTATTTATCGTAAGTTTCAGTGCTCTTTACTTGAAACACAATTTAATACTGTAATATTTGAAACTAAATTTCCCGACTCCACGTCGGTACGCGTGTAACTGAATTCCCACGTCGTCAGCGAAGGGTTAAACTGCAGCTGACTCTCCTCCAGTGCTCGGGGACGTGGGAGCGTGTCATCTTTGTCACGCCTCCCGCTGGCCGTCCGCTGTCACGACATCACGACCTATCGTCTTCCCACCCGACTTCAAGTTCCTCTCTGCTTTCTCTCTCTTAACTGTTCCCTTCTACTCTTTTAGAATGTTCGTAGGAATCAGCGGCGCCGTTTATAAATCACATCTTCCCTATCCAATAAAAACGGACTTAAATTTCATTGGTTGTTGTTGACTCGCCTGTAACCTAATGGAATTTGCACGAACTTTTTTCTTCATTCTTGACTTGATTGTTGCTCTTATTTCACCTATTCTTTTTCTTACAAATGAAAAGATTAAGACTGTATTTTCTGGAAGCTAGGTGTAGATTCTTTCATTTCCTTCCCAATAATCTTCAGTTTCCTCAAGGGAGTTTCGCCGCCACACAAATGGTCATCTAGCCTTCATCCTTGACACTGCTCACTAGTCTGCGACCTCTTCCTCGCTTGTGGTCACAATTTTCCCCATCCAGTATCGAATTTAAGCCATCTCTACGTCGTCTTCATCTTTATTTTGCTTTACCTCCTCCTTCATCCTCCTCCCCTTTATCATCCCAAGCAGTCCTCCCCGCACATCTCCCCTCACAGATTCAACATCCCCGTCGCAGCCACCGGGTGAACTTACACCCTGAGCACTCCATCCCAGGCCTCGCTCCCCGGGGCTCGTCTTCCGTGGCGGTGGCGGTGGCGGCCTGCGCCGTGCCAGATGGCCGAATTCCACGCCCTGAGCAACCACTTGCTCCACTACCTGCGACCGCCTCTCCGGCCCGGCCCGGCCCGGCCCGGCCCGGCCCGCCCCGCCCCGCGAAGCACGGTGGCTGGAAATACTTAAATAGCGGACAAAATGCTTATTTCCAAAGCTCTCCAGTGTACGTGAGTCACACATACAACATTCTGAAAAGAAAAATGTTGTGCTTATTGTGTCGTACTACCTTTTCGTATTTCTCTGTGTTATTGTTGGAATCTTTTAGGAAGTGACCGATTGTAATGCAGAATTCTAGTTAGAATAACAAGGCAGGAAACGCGCGTGGTAGGAGGAAATGTCTCAAAGTGCTGCCCAGCGGCCCCTTGCAATTGATTGCCGAACACCTCAGGAAAAGCCGATGAGAACAGCCGCTCTAGAATTCTCAGCCAGGGAGTGGTCGGCTTGATCTAGGCGTAGGTACCATTTCGCAGTTGCTGAAGATATTCCACCGATGTAATTCGAACCCATGACTACGTGGTATACGAAGCTAGAGTTGTGAATATCAAGGATCTGAAGATTGAAAGATTTATACCCCTTCAGACTGAAGTTGAACTTAAAGACAAAATCGACAAAAACGTGGCTTAACTCTTAGAAATGTGTAGCATATTTGTTTGTATTGCTGTGCCATTTGTAGACAAAATTAAATAGCACCTAACAGCTGAGATGGCTCAATTGATGTACAGTTGTTTTCACCTCTTCACCTCTGACGGGAGGTCTTGGGTTAGAGAACCGACTGTGGCGGTTTTTCAACTCTTGCCGTATAGCTGATTTGAGTTCCGACACTGCTTGGAAGAGACTTCTAGCTGCCGGTTGCTCTGATCGATAGTTAAGTAATTTCTCCAGCCAATACCAAATGAAGCCTTTTGGAGCTGTATCTCAAGAAAGGGGCCACGAATTGCGCGCTATTCTCATCCTCATCGCCTGCTCTCCCCTCACACACAAAAAATACACTTACATGCATTTCACTACCACACATGTCGGGAGAATAGACAGGAGATGAGAGTTGGGTCAGTGACCTGCTGGCGAAAATAACACGAGTGGGGAAATCTCGCCAGCGTCAGATCTCACGTTTCAGGTAGTTAATATCTTGATTTTTACGCAAATGTAGCACGCCCATCTGATCCCAAACTATTGAAATAAATATTTAAATTTAAATAAATTAACTAAATTAATATAAATTAAATAAATAAATAAAAATATTGTTAAAGATAATAGCATTGATTGAAATATACCGAACGCCAAACCGGCTTAGGTGGTTCAGAGCATCAACTTCAGTGCTTCTGATCGAGAGGCCCTAGGGTTCGAGTTCCGACGGTGTCAGAACTTTCGTCACTAGCTACATACTAGCTAGGTAGAGTTCAGCCGCTGTCTTCAAGAATATTCTACCGGTTGTCTGTTGACCAGGAGAATGCCGGAGCAGGACCCTAACAAACAGGCTAGGGACCGCGTGCGATGTTTCGTTCTTCCTTGTTCTATCCTCCCTCACTTACACACACTTACACTTACATGCACTACACTATCAACCATGTCGGATACCAGTCGGGAGTTTTGAGCTCGTCCCGGCTGGGACGGTGCGGCATTGGTGGGAGATACGTGGTTGGGAAAACCCATTAGCAGACGTGTAGTTCAGCGCTGAATCTCACCATCCAGCGGAGGAAGATCACCACCACCTCCCGAAGAAAAAATATGCAGTAGACTCACAGGACCTTTGCAATTGGTGCCTCGGAAAACGAAATAATCAATCAATCAATCAATTAATCAATCGAACGCCAAAAACCGTTCACCAAAAACCCAAACTATTGGAGGCGGGGGCTACTTCTTTAAGTTCTCCCCACCAAGATCCCTGGCGAGCCGATCATTTATTTTCTTTTCGGGGCAGTCCTACTTGACTTTAACGTGAGGAGGGGGGAGTACTAATAATTTAGCTAAAGCTAATCTTACAACTAACATAAAGTTAGCACGCCTTAACTAACCTTTCTTACAGAATAGCACTTTGGTCGTCTGTGTAGAAGAAATGTTTGACTTGCAAATGACGCGTTTTGGAGGAGGCCACTTTTGTCCGCTTCTCTGCCCAGGGAGCGCCCAGTGCGGGCGCCGCGCCGCAGCTCGCCTCGGGGAGGAGAGGGCGTCCCCGGGCGGCGCGCGAGGCCATGTGGGCGCCAGACGCGCCCCCCCCCCGCCCCACAAGCTCCGCCCCGCCCCGCCCCGCCCCGCGCCATGGCCCCGATGGGAGCTGTTGAAGGCTGCTGGTGACCGCCTTAACAGCCTGTAATGGAATTTTAGTGTTGTTGCGCCAATGGGCTTTTAAATGCGCAATTTGGGAAAGCAACTGCAGGGAGTTGACAGACGCACTAATCGGATGGACCTATCTTTCATATCACAATAACCTGTCATCTTGATTATATTTTTACTGGATTATCGGATTATATTTCGGGCATTCTTACTCACATGGATTATAATTTTATATAGACGTTTAATCAATAAAGGCTCATTATGTGCAGACACTTTTTACCATAGATTGCCTCAAATGCTAGTCATTTATCGTACTTTTGGCCTCGTATTATGAGCTCGTATTTTACAAATACTCAAGTGGCAACGAAACCTTTATTTCAACACATTATTTACTGTCCAATAAGTATATGTTTGATATGGAGGTAGTTATTGTAAAATATTGCAATTAAAAATATTTTTATTCATAATGTGTTGTTAGTTGTTTGTTGTCTCCAGACAATACGCGTATGTATCAGAGAGTGTCATGGTTTTGCGTCTGGACTGCCGAGGGCTGCACTGACCTCAGTGACATGTCGCTAAGGAATGATAAATGACACACGTTTATGACAAAATTGATGATAAGCAAATGAGATTTCAACAATTGAAATCTTTCTACAGACTCTGCTTGATCGACAGAAAGATAACCGGTTTCAGAACAATAGAATCGTCTGAAACGAGCACCACCTTGTCGATTGGTCGTCCATCTAAATAAATAGATTGAATTACGAAGTAAGTATTACCTGGCTACCTAGATAGGCGTATAATAATTTCCTAAAATTTCTATTATTTTGATTAATATTTTATCCCTTTTTAAATCGAATTTCATTTTTTTGAAATCCAATATTTATGAAATTCATTCAAAAAAGAACATTTGGGTTCGATTCCCGGCTATGTCACTGAATTATATCTACAGTTGAAATAAAATGTAATAATTAATTTTTTCAAGTCCCCACACCCCCATCCGTATCCTTGGACAGGCGGTAATTTATTTACTTTTTGGGGCACTACAATCTGGGCGCGTACCGCAGTCTTACTTGGCTTTTGCAGCAGAAGGGGGAATACTTATAATCTAGCTAAAGCTAATCTTACAACTAACTTATACCTAGCATGCTTTAACTAACCTATTCACAGAATGGCCCATTGGCCGTTTCCCTAGGTCTAGAAAACGTTTAATATAATTGACGCTTTTTATTTTGAACTTTTTCTTATTTTTTATTCTCATTTACACTCCAATTCTCGCCCTGATTCGCACTATTTACAGTGATTCCGCATTGCATTCATTCACTCATTTACATTACCTTATATGTACATTATGTACACTATTTACATTTGCACTTTCTTGCCTCGCCACCGACTGAGCTCGAAGTGTCCGTGGTGCATTCACCCTTCAGTGGGGCCACGTGGGGGCGCCGACATCCTGCAGCGCCGCGGTCTGGGCGTCGACTCCCATTGCCGACGGCGATCCGGCCGCCGAGTCAGGTTGTTCGCAAAGCCTTGCGAACTCCCGAGGCGATAGCGCGCGGAACTTGAAGGCGACGCCCTTTGGGCCCTTTGGGATAAAATAGGCCCGATGCACCTCGCTGTTCGCCGACCGCCCGGTGTCGCGGAGAACTCGCGGCGCTTTTGGGCCCAGAGCCCGACTCCAGACGTGCTAACGTCTGGAGAGTTCCTCAGGAAACTGGCATTTGATACCTAGGATCCCGTCATTAATGAATGTTGTTGCGGCCTTTCGTAAAAGAAGACTTTTAGACACTAAAAAGACAAGGATGCTATCTCGGGTTATACGCTCCTGTTGGCACATACGCGTTTTAGGGCGTAAAAACTAACGTCTTGAGGCCAGAGGTCTCAAACAAACGTTCTTCACACCGTAATGTACATAATGAGATTTTCTTGAACATTCTATTATATTTTTGTTGGTTCGACGCTCCTCGACTCTACCCCTCCTGTTCAGAGCCAGTAGAATCTGCAACTGTATGTGAAATTAAACTAATTACTTGATATCCTACGTGATTGAATTACACGGGATATACCTTTGCTCGGTAATACCGTTAAATAAGAACGGTTTGTATTGAAAAGGGTGTATTGGATTGTTTCAATTACAAGGAGATATAAAGAACAAGTGACGGAGAATAACAGGGTCTTGAAGAAAAATATATATTACAAACTAATATGGAAATGGAAAAATGGAGAAGAGGATGGGGGTTTATCATGCGTGAATTCTCGCACGGGTACGCTATTTTATATATAAATTTACAAATGCACAGTCGACTTCGGTTATAGTGGACTCACCGGGAGCGGTAGCTCAGTGCATCAACTGATGTCGCTGCAGCGCCTCTGACCGGGAGGTCCTAGGTTCGATTCCTGACGGCGGCAGGATTTTCGACACTAGCATTTCAGCTAGGTCGAATTCAGTCGCTGTCTAGAGGAGACTTCTAGCGGTCGGCTGATATGATCGGTAGTTTTCCGTGGTTTCTCCGATCAACACCAGGCGAATGCCGGAGCAGTAACCTACCAAACGGGCCACAGACCGCGCGCGCGATCTTTCCTTTCTCTTTCTTGTCCTATCCTCGCCCTCTTCACACACACACACACACACACACACACACACACACACACACACACACACTAACATGCACTACACTACCACATATTCCGGGAGACTGGTCGGGAGCTTAGAGCTGGTTCCGGCTGGGGCGGTGCCCCGTTGGTGGGAGATATCTCGTTGAGGAAACCCGCTAGCCGACGGTAGGTCGGCCCTGGATGTCGCCATCCAGCGAGGGAAGATCACTGCCATCTCCCGACAAAAACATGCACTAAACTTATGGGACTAATGACCTAAGCTATTGACGCGCCCGGAATCACTAACTAATCAACCAACCTATAGTGAACTCCTGGGGACTAACACGTTTGGTTCACTATATAAAAGGTCTCTATTCGATTATGTCAAAATTAAATGAAATTTCTCCAAAATGATTGATTTTATTAATATAAAGATACAGCTAAATTCATTAACACGAACTGAAAATTCAATAATATTTGTATATAAAATATCAATTATTTTCAATTGTTTGCTTCGTACTTTTTTCATTAGTAATTTCTCTACATCCTTCTCCTGTGTTCGTCCTCTCTCTATACTT
>BLKR01008510.1:0-18182 GCA_011170035.1 Teleogryllus occipitalis
GATTTTACGTTCCCCGATCTTACGTTTTCCCGGAATTTACGTCATAAATGAGTGGTCCCGGCAAAACATCCATATAAGTAATGTATAATTTTCCTCGATTATACGTTTTCGCGATTTTACGTTTTCCTCGATTTTGCGCCTGATTTGTGAAGTTCTACTACGTCCTAAAACCCCGATATTAAGATTTTTGCACAGCATGTCTCGGATTTTAGACGGACATTCTGAAAGAAAATGTCGATGTCGGTGAAAGTGGAGGGGATACATATAAATGTTAAGTGTTTTGCTATTCGCTGTTGAGAGAGAAGGGACACTGTCGTCCACTCAGAAGCTTCGTTACGACTTATATTTTTGGTATTGGAGCTTCCGGTTGGATAACAATGTTTTCCTCTCCTTCGAGCTCATAATGTTGAAGTGCCGTCTCATTTAGTGTTCAGCTTTAGTTGATTCTTTGAGCGACGTCCCGGGAATATACGCCACGTGTTGCATTCCAAGTGCGTTCCGTTCTGAGTGTGTTTTATTGTGTTTGTCGCCGATTGCTGTTTTGGACTTGTATGATGGAAAAAACGTTTTTGCACATGGAGAAGAAACGCAAGTCATTTACCATCGAAGACAAAATGCATATTTTAGATCAAGTCGATGCTCACGTTGGGAAGCGAATAGACCTCGCCACCAGAATGGGTCTGAGTGTGTCCACTCTGAATTCAATAGTGAAGCAGCGTGAAAAAATTGAAAAATGCTATTCGAAATGCGGCCTTTCGTTTTCGAAGTCTCGAAAATCGTTGAAAATGTCGCCAATGGAAGAATTAGAAACGACTCTCGCTAGTTGGTTCAAGCAGGCGAGAACCTCGAATTTGGCAATAGATGGGAGTCTTTTGAAAGAAAAGGCGCTACATATAGCAACACGCCTAGGATTGGAAGATTTCAAGGCGTCCAATGGCTGGCTGGACCGGTTCAAAAAGCGCCAGAATCTTGTATACAAAACTGTGTCGGGAGAAAGCGCGAGTGTGGATCCAGCCACCGTTTCTGACTGGAAGCAACAAATTAGTCATTTAACGGAGGGCTATGAATTAAAGGACATATTCAACGCAGATGAAACGGGATTGTTCTTCAATCTCCAGCCCAACAGAACGCTGGCTTTTAAAGGGGACGCATGCCATGGAGGCACAAAATCCAAACAGAGGATTACCGTGCTACTGGCATGTAATGCCGATGGTAGCGAGAAATTGCCTCCGTTAGTTATCGGCAAGTTCCAAAATCCCCGATGCTTCAAAAATATTAAAACGTTACCGACGAAATACAAAGCAAATCAGCAAGCCTGGATGACTGGGATAATTTTTGAAGAGTTTCTTGTAGAGTTGGACAGGCAGATGGGGGCCAAGAACAGAAAAATTATTCTCTTCATTGACCAGTGTGCTGCTCATCCGAAGGAAACCAGTGGGCTGCGAAATATAAAGATTATATTTTTGCCTCCAAATTGCACCAGCCAATTACAGCCACTGGACTTGGGCATCATCCACTTTTTCAAGTGCTATTATAGGAAGCAATTATTAAGGAAAGCAGTTGCGATGATAGATGGAGGGATGATTGAAGATGTTTCTAAACTTAAATTAAACATCCTTCAAGCATTACATTTTGTGGCTGAAGCTTGGAGAGAAATATCTCCAGAAACAATTAAAAATTGTTTCAAAAACTGTGGATTTCAAGTTGATAGTGAAATGGAAAATATTGTCCTTCCAGTTTTAACTTCCTATGAAACGCAAGACTGGCTTTCTTTGAAAATAAGTGACAATGACCGTGATTTTGAAGATTATGTAACTGTGGACAATGGACTATTAACTTGTGAAATTCAGTCTATTGACCAGATTCTGGATGAAGAATCTTCTGCTATATAGACAAGGAAATTGCTGAAGAGGAGGACGAGGAGGATGAGGAAAAGGTTACATTTATACAAGCCATTAGAGGACTTGACACAGCTAGAAAGTATTTTCAACAATCTAGTGTGGATGAAAATGTGTTAATTTCATGCAGTGAAATTGAAAATAAACTTTATGCTCTAAAACACTTAGAAAATAAAAAGCAAATATCGATTTTGGACGGGGTGAACAAGTGATTGTGTGAAGTTGCATATAGTGTCATGTTTTAAGGGTAAAATCTGTTTAATGTATCCAGTTTCAATGTGTTGTGTTTTTAGAATTTTGTGTGTTATTAGAATTTTGTTTGTTTTTAGAATTTTGTTTGTTTTTACAATTTTGTGTTTTGGAATAAAATCTGTGCAGAAAAATAATTTCCTCGATTTTACATTTTCCTCGATTTTACACTTTTTTTGACCAGTCCGCGGAGAGGCGTAAAATAGGGGTTTCACTGTATTTATTAACAAATTTAATTGTTTGCTCTATAATTAGAATTACTCATTTTCCCTCACAATAAATTACTAATACTTTCTCAAAGTTTTCAAAAGAAAATTAATGTCTGTTATTGGCTGAGATCACTTTTCTTCTGCAGAAATTCAATCACTTTACCCTAGAAGTGGAGGCAGGCTTTTCCATGAAGTCACGAAGTAGTGACATGAAACCTTCTATTGCAAGATCCTTGACCTGTATATTCATTTCTCACTATCTTACAGATTAACACAACTTAAAATTAATATCATCCCTGTCTGTTGTGCTGACACACAAGAGAAAAGTTCAAAGAAGCCACAGACAAAAGAAATTAGGCAAATTAGTCCCATTTTAGGTTTTAAAAAGTAAAATAGGCATTAATGTATAGGCCCTTTTAGGTGCTATAAAATTGAGGTGTTGAATTCAAATAAGCCTAAAATGCATATACAAAAATTCATTTAAGACAAGGTACCCAGGAAAAATAGGTTTTACCTAAATATCCGCAGTCTATTTATTACATAAGGCAATGGGATCACTTTCAAAATTCTTAGAGAGGCACAGCTCCTCTGCTGCGTGTGCCTATGCCCTACACATTGCACATTATGCATTAATAATGTTTGGAGCAGATCCAGTGAAGTTTTTGCTCTTTCAACCATTTGATCTGATTCAAATTTGAGTCATACCAACTCTACAGGCACAGAACAACCTACGTTCAACAATGACAATATGCTTCACAAAGCTGTATCACACCTCATGTCGAGATTTTGTGAAGGAATTTCAAACCTTGTTAAATGTTTGTCAAGTTTCTGGCTGATAATTTGACAGAGTAACTTCTAAGTTCATTGATAATTTATTTAATGGAAAAAGATATATTATGAAAATAGTAACATAATCTATTATGAGAATATTTTCACATGCAATGGAAATTATTTCAACTAAATGTTAAATTACTTTATATAAAGCACTAGACTGTTGTTTTCCAGGTAGGTCAGTCTCCTCACACACTACCAGTTAAAAGTATATTTACCTTCATTGTATATTTAAAAATGAAGTCATTAATTTTTAGCTAACATATGCAGAAAACTTACGAGTCAGTGAAAATACACTAGCCTACAAATAGCCAAATAATGGAATCTAAAGCAACATCTACTTTCACTGGTTATACTTCATTGAAAATATGGATGTGCTAGAATAGGAATAGTGAGAAGAGGCAGTATCTACATGAAGATTTCAACAGAATATCTAAATAATAACACAATGCATTATTCTATTAAATTGCATATCTTTATTATGATGTTGTGTATGAACAGAATATACAATATTACAACATTCGTTCAAAAAATATAATATTGAAGCATAAGTAAAATTGGATTTACTTATGAAAAATAACGGCACTATTGAATACAATATGCAGGCAAAAAGATCAATAAGAGCAAAAAGCAAGAATTTAAAAGGTATGATAGAAGCTCTACCATTTGCGACTGATAGATAGCATATGCAAAACAATCCAAGTGTGGCAACAGGACCCAGTGACTAGATGTCAGACAAAGCAACACAGCAGTATTATTTGCAACAAATATCATCATATTAAAAAAAAATCCTTAAGACTGCATTAAGTTGAAATCAACACCTGATTCCATTGTTTTGCAAATTCTTCCATCACCAAAACTTGGTAAACAGCATCTATAAACAATTTTGCTTATTCTTGATTATATAACATTTAATAGATAGTTCAATACAAATAAATGCATACACAAGGATCTAAAATGAAAACCTAAAAATGACAACTAAAAATCAATAATAGAAAGCAAAGAATACGTAAATCATACAGGACCTATATATATATAGTAAAAACTATTCACAACACAACAGTACATATTGATTCCTCTCATCATTATATCTATTTCACTCTAACTACCCTTCCCACCCACCCACTAAAGATTTTTTGCCATTAGAAATATTCCTCTAATTTAGAACAAGAAATATCCACTAAATATACATACAGTTCAATAATTCCATGCTATCATTCCTGGAAAATATTTCAGGACAATATTAGTTTCCCATCTTGCACCCTTAGTTGGGACGGATACTCCTCAATAAGTACGATTTCCTCATTGGTATCTCTTATTCATCGAAAAGACAGAACTGTAGGTTTATGCTTAGTGTAGTATAGTACTTTAATGCATGTTAAGGCCACTTTATCCCCCAAAACTCTACTGATATATATCACATATATAACATTCTTGGAGTAGTGTCTTGTGGAGTGTATGTAGATGTCTGTGTTTGTGTATGTGTGTGTGAGTGTGTGTGAGACATTATTGTGTATGTGAGTGGTAGTTGTTACTTTCTGTAACCTACAATGTTACACAAGCATTGTGCTGTTGATAGATGAATGTTAGTGCAGTGCTGTGCCTCTTCTGTAATAGTTATATAACTCCCTGCTCAGTTAGTATTGGTAGTTACTCTCTTACAAAATAAAAAAAAATTGTAGCATTATAATGAGACAAGAAAGGAAAACTCTATAATGACAATATTTTTACATGAAAATATAATTCTTCTTCTATTATTAGTGATGTTCTCAGTTTTAATTGAAACAATCTTATTCTGTACATACAATACAGTGGAGACTGAAATTTATATAAATCTTTCAGGAGCTTCAGAGAATAATAGTGTAGTAGGACCATGGTTAAGTAAATACAAAAGGTATCTATTATCCCTGAATTATGCTCTGGTCAGAGAGAAAGAGAAGTGGGAATTTTCCAATAAGAAGGTTTCTTCAAAGAGTTTTAGGGTTCTAGACTAACTATGGGCCGACCCAGCCAATGCATGTTGGAGTGCTCAGATATCTGGAATGGAAATAGCCTATCTGAATTTAAGGCATCATGAATAACAAAATTCTGAATTACACTCACCCTAACAAGTATTTGTTAAAAATTTTCTTTAATAAAATACTTTATTTCATTTGTACCGAAAAATAACATTCACCAAATTTAGTAAATGACAGTTCCTGAATTCGATTAGTTACAGTAGAATTTGTGACTATAAATACTTCTTCACAAGTCTGTAATAGTTGGTCTTATCCTATCCATACAAAAGCAAGAGATAATACAATTTTAGTCTAAAGACATATATGTCCTAAATCATTTCAACATGAATCTACAAAATGTTGAGAACGTTCCTAATTCTAAATTTTCTTTCATAAAGCATATGTATTTAGAAGTGCATTCTAAAATGTGGAGTTTCTTACAGATATTCCTTTGTCCACTCCATCAACAGCAAAAGCAATACGTGTTTTTTCTTATATAATTTGTTTCTAAATAACCATAACTAAGAGTAAGCTTTTCACATATCTTAAGTAAGTTTCCTAAGGGTTCAAACAAGTACATATTTCTCAAAAAGCTAGAAAGATAAGAATTACAAAACAATTAATATTTGATATATATATGCCGCATAAAATGGAATCTGTGATATGATGATATGTGTCAACAAGAGAAGTACTGAATATTTTTCAACCTTTGACACACTTAAGTTCCACATAACATGAAACTAGACAGCAAAATGTGATATATGATTCCTTATTTATTTATAATATACATTAAGTTTTTAAGGATTTTCTATGATATTAAAAGATTGCATGAAAAAAAATCATTGGAACATCATCTGAGAACTTAACTTTCAATTAATTTACAAGACTTACACTGTACTCTGCAATGTACTGTGTTCAATGTTAGCATGTGCAATATTGTTATCATTAAGTGCTATGCTCTGGCTGAGCAGGCTGCTTCACATCAGCTTCTGCTTGGCACACTCTGGGCAGATGATGTCATCAGCATCAGTGATGAAGCCACGGCCCACCAATGATGTCTTGCACATGGCACAAATGAAGCAGTCATTGTGCCAATGACGATCCTCAAAGGAGATGAAGCGGGTTCCGCCAATGCCTGCACATACATTTTCCGCATTTGAGAGACAAAATCTCATGAAGTAAGGTTCAAAATTCAATGGTGTTACAACAGCACATGTTTTCTGGTATTATTGTTAATGGTTACATAATATTAAAATATTATGCATGGTATTATGTTATTATATGTATGGTTCTATCCTTCTAACACTTCAGCCAGCACTTGAAAAACTCCTAACCAAACAAGCCAAACAAGCAATTAATACAAACTTATCTATTTTTTTAAAATTCAAAAATGTTAATGAAAGTGATCTTCTGACATTGAATTCTGTGTATTCTTGAATTTCCAAATATTTGCCAGAGCTGGGATTGGAACTGAAGCACTCAGGTTTACACAGGATCATTGATTCCCCTGTGTTATGTCTGGCATAAATTCTTTATTTTGAAATTGTGATTCTAACACATAAGATGCAAAAAGTAAAGAAATATTTGCAGGCTATTATTGAGACAAGTTTGTTTGAGTATACATGGAAAATTATCACAATTCCCTCAAAATTACTCGAAAACTATTAATATTTTGAAAAAGTGCACATAAAATGATTTATGATAAAATATTATGGAATAGATTTGCATTAACAAAGATCTCTACCTTCAGTATTGAAGGTGTAGGACAGGTTAAAAAATTTAAATTATGCCATGCTATCTCAAAATTATGTGAACATTTTAACATTGATTTAATATTAAAAATATGTAGATTCCATTAAGAAAGAAATCCATAACTTCACTACTGAAAATCTTGAAAGATGTGTATAATTAAAGAACTGTCTCTCTACATCCAGATCAAAGGTACACACACCAGCATGGGACCACAAGCTACCACAGGGATATACGTCAAGGTACAGTCCATGATGAGCCTATAAGACGATGAGCCATATAAAGCGTATCGTGGTTAGATCGGTTCAGATAAGAGGGAATGAGGCTGCAAAATTTCCGAATTGGATAAAAATATGTGAAAATGTAGTGGCGTGCATTCAACTCCAGCATTGCTGGGGTAAGCAAGAACGAGAATTTAATGAATATTGAGAACTAAAATTACGATGAACCGTATGTCACTTGATCAAACATAGTGCACACACTGTGTTATTCTACTGCGATCTTTGCGCCGGCCCACTGCACAACCCTTCGCTGGGACTCGGAGCTCTGCGCGTATCTTATTCGCTGGGCCTGCGGCGGGCAGAGAAAAAAAAATCGAGGGTGGATTATGGTGACAAAATCGGTTTTTGAGAGTCCCAAGGACGAAAAAAAGGGGTTTTCATCATGATGTCTGTAAGTCACGTCTGATAAGTGATGTCTGTAAGTCACGTCTGATAAGTGATGTCTGTAAGTCACGTCTGATAAGTGATGTCTGTAAGTCACGTCTGATAAGTGATGTCTGTAAGTCACGTCTGATAAGTGATGTCTGTAAGTCACGTCTGATAAGTGATGTCTGTAAGTCACGTCTGATAAGTGATGTCTGTAAGTCACGTCTGATAAGTGATGTCTGTAAGTCACGTCTGATAAGTGATGTCACGGACAACTCATGTAGAATTAAAACTATACAAGAGAGACTAATTGAGCTCTGACTTGGTACACACGTCAGGTGTAAGGTCAGTGGTGCCCCAAAATATTCAAAATTGGCATTAGTGGCGAGGGGACTCGCGAAGTTTCGTATAAAAAAACGATGCAAAAATCGAACAAATTCTCTCTTTATACTCAAGAGCGCTTGGCGGAGACATAAATGTTACGTTTTAAATTAAAAGTGCCAAAACGTAAAAAAAATTTACTACATTCTTTCCTAACCTGATCATGAATATCCTATTACATTAAAGACATTTAAGAAATTTTTGAAACAATTATTAGTATCTAAATTGTTACATTTCCGCCAAATTATTACAATATCCAAATTCTACATTTCACAAAAGAGAAGTTTCGATATGCCAGGCAACCCCTCGATTGGGTGGTTGCTTGTTAGTGATTCCTTAGATCAGTGCCGTAAGTGTAGTGCATGTTTTTTTCCTCGGGAGATGACTGTGATATTCCCCCGCTGGATGGCGAGATCCGTCGCCGACGTACTGCCGGTTAGCTGGGTTTCCCTCCTAACCAGAACTCTCCTACCAGCGGGGTACCGCCCCAGGCGGGACAAGCTCTAAGCTCCCGACTGGTCTCCCGGAATATGTGGTAGTGTAGCGCGTATAAGTGTGTGTGTGTGTGTGTGTGTGTAAAGGGACAGGATATGACAAGGAAGAGGAAGGAAAGATCGCGCTCGGGCCTTGGCCCGTTTGTTAGGGTACTGCTCCGGCATTCGCCTAGTGTTGATCGGACAAACCACGGAAAACTACCGATCAGAGCAGCCGGCCGCTAGAATTCTCCTCCAGACCGCGACTGAATTCCATCTCGCTGAAAAGCTAGTGTCGAAAATCCTGCCGTCGTCAGGACTCGAACCCCTAGGACCTCCCGGTCAGAGCAACCCCTCGATTTTTTTAAACCGATCTAAGGGCGGAAAGCAGGCAGCAAAATTTTTAACTTGTTTTTACACCCGTTCTTTCTTTCCGTCCCTCCCTCTTAAAAAGAAATGTTAAAATTCGTTAAAAAGCAAAACACTATGTAGTTAATGAAACATAATGTTACCGGTGATAGGCTTGGAACAAGATGTGCAGCGCTTGGCAAACAGCTCTCCAAAGCAGTCAGCACAGTATGGCTTCTCGTCACGGGATGTGAAGCGCTGGCCAGCCAGTGAAGTGTTGCAGTGTGTGCAGGTGAAGCACTCACGATGCCATGGCTCATTCTTGTAGGTCACTCCACCACTAGTAATAATCTGTGGAAATAAAGGTCTTGCTTAGACAGGATGCCAAAGTGGTTCCATAATGAAAACACATTACATAAGCCAGATATTTCGTAGAAAATATTAATTTCCAGCATAAATTCAGTCGCAAAAGAAAACGCCCAGCAAAATTGCAGAATAATGTGGAATATGTAAGGGCATTTTGAACACACAATTTTGTTTTTATAACACAGTACATATTGTGAACTTATTAAAGTTTTATTTTTTTTAAATGCAACATTTTTTTGCCAAAAGTTGGGGATTATTGATACAAATTTGGAGGTCGTCATGAAAATAAAACTAAAGTGAAAGAAGGGAAATGAAATACGAGGAAAGAAAAATAAGATAGAATAAAAGAGGAGAAAGAAAACATAACGAGAGAAAGATGAATAAGAAAGAAAGAAGATGAACAGCAAGGAAGGACCGGAAAATGTGGACACTTTAACCTAGATCACGGAATAGACGAGCATTGAGTTCACTGAAAGGAGGATGCCGCCTTCTACTCAATATTTCCATGTCGATTCATGTCGAAATTTCGCCTTCGATTCAACATGTAAAAATTACATTTCAACAAGCAATTATCGGTTTAATGCGTTAGCACTTCATTCTAGTATGAATATTTAGTTCTTAAACGTGGCAAACAATGCAGTAAGCATTTTCAATTGATTTTCTTTAATTTGTGAATTTCCGAAGTCAAATATTTTTTTTAATATTTCCGTTAATTTACAAACTCCCTAGCGAATTACACTTTTAGCATTATACTCCTCATACAACCATAATTTAAATGCACGTATCTATATTACATACGCCACGAAAAAAGCTGCTTTTTCAACTACTATGCCACACCGAAGGTCGTTTAATTTACTCTGACTATTTGGTAACGACGAAGCCTCTATTCCGTTTAACAATCGTCATTTTTCAACTCGATTCGGAATCCGACGAAACAAGTGCACTTTCGGCCGGAAGAGTTTCCTTCGAGAGACTGACCTTGTTGCATTTAACGCAGCGTGTGGCGAACTTCTCTTCATAGCAGCCGGCGCAGTAGATCTCCTGCTCGCGCGGGATGAAGCTCTTGGTGCCAATGGGCGTCTTGCAGACACAGCAGCAGAAGCACTTCTCGTGCCACTGGCGTGTCTTGTACTCCATCTTCTTCGTGCCTGAACACACGGAAACACAAACCATCAATAAAGGGTGTCACTGAAGTTCACCTTAAGCTTATTAGGAAAAATCAAGATCAATTTGGATTGTTCTGAGGAAACTAGATGTAGGATTTGGACAAAAAGATAATTTAGATGTTCACTGACAGAAATATCATTAAACTGAGATATTATGTATTGTAGTAGATTAATGTATTGTACATGAACCGTAATGTAACCTTGTTCATTAAAAAGAGCTTAATATATTTGTACATTAGATTTAAGGCATAAGTTAAAATCAGTGTAGATTTAATGTAGATGCTCTCCCGTTTCTCCTGCCTTCCATTGCTCATATCGTATATTCATAATCATTAGTCTATTAAGATCACTCACTCACTCACTCACTCACTCACTCACTCACTCACTCACTCACTCACTCACTCACTCACTCACTCACTCACTCACTCACTCACTCACTCACTCACTCACTCACTCACTCACTCACTCACTCACTCACTCACTCACTTCACTCCAGTTATGACCATAAAGTTTAGACTCTTGCATCGAAACGTACATGTGTACATTAAATGCAATGTGTGTTCGTGATAATTACATAAGGTAGTACATTTAATTAAAGTAATGCGGAAACTTCTGACAGTGTATACAGGAATGTTACGTGTAGTAATATTTTTTCAATGTTTACAGGCAGAAGCAAGTCTTAAAATGACGCGCACTCAAATGTGTATATTCTACAAAATTTGCAAGAAACCGCAATATTTGTATTTGATTCAAAAAATGTCGTTGGGGTGGGGAGAGATTTGAACTTTCAGACATTGTCAGAGATGATAACAATTTCTGATCTTGTTCTTGAAATACTTCAACTAGATGACGTTTCGGTATTTCACAAGCATCTCCCCAGCATATCTGCAACGAACGCCCATTAAACCAAAAGTGGGAGGCCCCAACACCACAGCCCGCACCCTTGTCACCCATAAGCGAAGCAGTTCCTTGCGCAAGCCGTGGCGGTGATGTCAGTGGCGTCTAGTCGAAGCGCCAATCCTTCAAAATAATGTCACCCTAATATCGACGTGGACGCACCAATTACGCGAATAGGAGGGCGAGGGAAGGGGGAGAATGAGACATTTTAGAAGTGGGCAGGCGGAGGCACACCCACCGCCCCCCACCCCCTTCTCCACCGTGCCGCCCGCAGCGCCACGCGGCGTCTAGCAGCGTAACTGCAGCTGTTACTCAACGCGGCGTCGCCGCCAACTAATATGGCAACTTTGAGCAGTTCTGGTTTTTATTCAGAGTAGGTCAGAGCGGCCCACGTCCCGTCTGGAGCGGCGCTGGCGCCGACAGGTGCGCTTCGGGGGGACAGGGAGGAAAAAGCCCGGTGCATCTTCCCGGATGGGCGGCGGTTGTGGCGCGGACTCTGAGTAGGATGGTGTCGGGGCGGGGCGGGACGAGGCGGAGCAGGGCAGGGTGGAGACGGGCAGAGAGAGAAAGGATGGGAGAGAAGGGCGGGGGCGGGGCGGGATAGGATAGACGATGGTCGGGATAGAGCGGGGATAGGGCGGGGAAAGACGGAGGTGGGGTGTGTGAGGAGGTGGGGTGTGTGCGGAGGTGGGGTGTGTGCGGAGGTGGGGTGTGTGCGGAGGTGGGGTGTGGGCGGAGGTGGGGTGTGGGCGGGGGGGGGGTGTGGGAAGGCAGAGGGGTGTGGAGATCAGGTGGGCGGGGTTGGGGTGTGGGCGGGGGTTAGGGGTGTGGGGCAGAGGTTGAAGGTGTGGGCAGGGTTAGGGGTGTGGGCGGGGTTGGGGTGTGGGCGGGGTTGGGGTGTGGGCAGGGTTGGGGTGTGGGCGGGGGTTGGGGTGTGGGCAGGGGTTGGGGTGTGGGCAGGGGTTGGGGTGTGGGCGGGGTTGGGGTGTGGGCGGAGGTGGGGTGTGGGCAGGGTTGGGGTGTGGGCGGAGGTGGGGTGTGGGCGGGGTTGGGGTGTGGGCGGAGGTGGGGTGTAGGCAGAGGTTGGGAACATGGGCAGGGTTGGGGTGTGGGCAGAGGGTTTGGGGTGTGGGCGGGGTTAGGGTGTGGGCGGAGGTGGGGTGTGGGCAGGGTTGGGGTGTGGGCGGAGGTGGGGTGGCTGGGCCCGGGGCTGGATGTGGGCAGGGCCGGGTGTGGGCGGGGCCGGGTGTGGGCGGGGCCGGGGGGGGGGGGGGGGGGGGGGGGGGGGCTGGGACTTTGGCGGGAGTGAGGTGGGGTGTGGGCGTGGGAGGGAATGGGTTGTGCGGCGAAGTCCACCCCTTTTACCGGCGGTCCCGGAACCGGTTGCAGCGAGGAAGTGGCTTCAAGTTTTATTCTCCTTGCTTCCGGCGAGGGATCGGATATCGGAGAGAACAATGGAGAGAGGCGATTCGAGACGGGGTCTTCCACATCCGTCCCCTATCCTCTGCACTGAAGGCTGAACCAAGTTTGCTGACTGAAGCTTTTCCGTCAACGATGTAACCCAAAAATCTTGCTGAACTCCTATTTATCTTATTCTATATAATTGTTATATTTTATGTACTTTATGACAACTTCTAAATTTTGAATGAATGTGTCATATAATGCTCTCATATTATCTCGAGTTTAGCAGAATATTTACAAGTAGTTATAAAGAAATACTGTTAAGGATGTTATTAGCAATTACTATGCATACTTACAATGGATAATTTGGCATCTACAACACAAAAAGTGTGCGTAGAATACCAATTACTAGGTCTTGAAGCCAGAATCATACTATGGTCACCTTCATTACGGAAGAGTTTTGTGTATATATTTTTGCGGAATAAGCATCGAGCTCGGCGACAAACGAAAGTGACCCCACTTTTTATGGCACTACAACGCTTTTAAGTTTCTAAACACAGTTACACGAAGTAGGTACGTAGATTGCGTTGGCGAGTAACGCAGTTTCAGATGAACAGCCTCATCACCGCGCACATTGTGAAGCATGTGGTGCACGATGCTTTAACAGGGAACGCGTGGAGTCGGGTGAAGGGTGCGGTTTCTGGGGGTTGTGGAGGTGTTAGCAGACGAGCAGGCCGCTTGGAGGGTGGGAGTCGCGAATTGTGAGCGGTGAGGGGATGTGGGAAGGGAACATGCGGCGTCGCCCGCTCTGTTGGCCGCCCCCGCCCCCGCCCCCGCCCCCTCACCGCCCGCGGCGCAGACCCGCGCGCCGGCAGGCACCATCGCCCAGCAGCTGGCACGCGACCGCCCACCTTGATGCATCGGGGTGACTTCGAACCAGGCACCGGCGGCGCCGGCGCGGGCGTTAATGGCCTCGTTTGTGCCCTCCCCCCCACCCCCACCCCCCGCGGGCCGGCACCGAGCGGCCTCGGCCAAACGACGCTTGTCCTAGGCACGGGCTGGACCAGCGCAGCGGAGATCACGAACGGCACTCGCGGCGGCGTTTCGTGATTTTAATGCAGCTCGCTGCCGCACGTGAGCAGGTTGCGCGATGCGCTTAATAGGATCCGTTCGGCATTAGTGACGAGGAAACAAGAAATATAGGTTGCATTATTCATTCCGTGTCTTCGTATGTGTATTTATGGACTCGCTTTGTATTCTGACGGACTCATTTACAATGCACCGTATCTCACTCCGTAATTTATCTAGCGCATCGAATAACTTGGCATCATATACTAATACCGTGTTCTTTCAATGAAACATCACTTTTAATTTGGAAAAGTGATATATAATTATCTTCTTTGCTCACAATACGATTTTAAATATAAAATAATTTATTAACTACGTCATTAAAAGCAAAACTAAACGGAAACAAAACTAATTTCTGTAACTTCACTAACTTACACCTACTATTGAAAGCGAAGACATGCTAGGGAAAGGTCGGTACCCCAAGCGACCAACGTTTTTTTTTTAAGAGAGGGAGCTTTTAATTGGGAATAGAAACTACTGCAATATATGCCCAAGTAAGCTGTTTAGAGGTATTAGCTAAGTTAGAATTGCGATAAGTGAAATGATCAAGTGACGGCCCTGCAATATTTTAAGTACGTTCAAAGTTTTCTCGAGTCCCCCTTCCTGCTTCAGCACTAGAAACAAAATCTGGCGAACTACAGGATCGAGTTTTGAAGATATTGCGAAGAAGGGCTCAAATATTCTAAAAGGATAAAGTGCTCATAAAGCAGAAAATACTACCCAACGAATGTTATTTGCTTCTTAAATTTAAATACTCTCACTAGCTCGTCATGAAAGCGATTCGATTTTCGGTAACATTTATTATCAAACTAATTTGGCTTGCAGAAATAAATATTGTGGAAGCTAGTTTATTCGCATGAGCACAAAAACGCAGAAAATAGTACGAGCATTCTATGTGGCACTATAACGAAGACACAGTTTTTCAAACATTCAACATAAATTGTGAACACAAATTCGAACGGAAGTGTAAAATATCTTTCTCCAAAATTCTCAATTAATTTTTTTTAAACTGCTTTTATACTCTTAGTGAGTGGATAATTGTCTAAGTGAGGGATTAAAGATACTTCGTGGAAGACTGACGCAGTTATCATGGAAACGAAGAAAATTGTACGAAATTGAATCCTCTCTCAAATCACCCTTTTCGAAGTAATACGACAGCACATTGAATCCTTAAGAGCTCAATCTGATTTAAGTATCGGGTACGGACGGCAGCGTTAGCCCCTGTCGTGTTTGAAAGTGCATGACGAACGCTGATTGAGGCGAAGAACGTGACAGCGATGTGACACTAGAGGCGACACTTCATTCACGCAAATGTGCAGGTGGAGCGGGCACTTAGCATGCAAATATTCTCGCCGTTAATTGAAAGCAGCCGCACGCCCACTCCACCAGCGAACAGGTTGGCGCTTTGGAGCGATCAGATCCCAACAACAGAGGGGTGAGGGACGAGGCTCTAGCGAACGGACTGGGAGTACCCAGTAACCCCCTACGCGACTCTGAAACGGACGAGCTTCCGCGCGCGACTACCGCACGCTGAGTCTGTGCAAGAGAGTCAGCGAGAACAGTCTCACATTTACTACAAGATTCCTCCTTAGTAAATGTTTGAACGGCGAATTAGTCTTGTAGTTGAGAATAACTTCTGATGATCATACATCTACAATTTTTCCGGATGAACAACAATGATTTGATGTCGAAGGCGAGCACACTAGCACTGGAACATTGGAACTTCACCCACAATTTCCCTTAGGCTAATACAGTCGGTCGCGAGTCTGCTGGTACGCAACCTAAGTGATCAGTAGGGGGCGGATTTTAATGAAATGTCATTTTTTTCTTTTCACTTTATAACAGTGCCGTTTAGTGTAGAAATTCATTTTATGTAATGACAAAAGGAATTGATCCATTTTTATAGGTCATTATTTTGCATTTTTTGTCGATTTCGACTAATAAGTCATTTTTTACCTTTTTACGTCATTTTTAATGAATTTTTTTGCTGATTTCACTGATTATTACGTCATTATAATGGGGGTCAATTAATTAATAATTTAATCATAACTTGCTTCAAATAATATTTACGAGATGCAACAAATGTTCTTTACACAATTACTCAGTAGCCTCTTCGATTTATTTGCTCAGAAATTGTTTTGGCAGCCGTTGTGATGTAATTCTTGAGACGTATATCAGCGCCATTGCCAGTTCGATCGATTTCGGGATAACCCTAAAGACCGAGATTTCCTGGCAAAGAACCGTCCAAACCAAAAGTGTGCTAGTTGAGTTCACTTGAACGAATGGAAGAAGCCGCGATTCCATCAATAACGTATCCAACAGCTTGAGTTGTTCATCAGAACTGGTTTTGATAAGATTTTTTAACGTCATTTTTCATCGGTTTCAGGGCATTTTTAAAGCATTTTAAGAACATTTTATTGATCATTTTTGGCGATGTTTTAGGTCATCAAAATCCGCCCCCCTAGTGATCAGCAATAGAAAGATGACGGCTCGGTCACGTCGCTTGCGCCTCGTGATTCGCGACATGTCGCGTCGCGTGGGGCGCGATTAGCATGGCCTCCCCATAAACGCCCCCCCCTGCCCCCCCCCGCTGCGCTCCAGGGAAATGACATAACCGCCGCAGTCGCTCCGCCGCGCCGTTTCAAAACAGCCCCGAAGGTCACTGTCGTAGGCACATGCACGAAGAATAACTTTTTTTCGTACTTGCTTGCTCAGCGCCACGCATTTAGATTTTTGTTTTAACAGGCGTGAAACATTTTAAATAGACTATTCCGAAATAACAGTGTACGCGAAGTAACAGTTAGTGACACCTTTGCCATCTAACGAAACAGACAATTCAAGAAAATTCAAAAGAATCGTGAGATTATGAAGTACTGTGAATTAGTCGAAACGAAGTCAAGTACATTGCTACATCAGTGGGACCTTTCATGTCCCTAAAATGTGAAGAATCGTAATATTTCTTACACACAAAAAGTAAGTCATACATTGCTCCTTGTCTATTCTTGAGGCGTTCGTCTCACAAACCATTCATGACTGAGTTCTAAAACATTACAATTAGGCATTGAAAAAAATTTGAATTAAGTATGAGAAAAAAGACGAGTAGATTTCAGTGTAAAGCAGACGAATATACAACCTATCGAAAAGCCCTTCATGAATACCAACGCATATTTTAAATCCAAAATGCCATCAATATTCATGGATGAATGATTTGTCGGGGAAAGCGGGAGGTCCGCAATAACCACACGATTTCACTTGAGCTACTATTCTTTCAAGCTACGAGAAGAGTGTTAAACGGTTCTTTCGTAAGACATAGAGCATACAGATAGTTATAATTTAAAAATTTATAACTCACTGATCATCGGAACATCAACTCTCGAATTGGGATACCTAGGTTCATAACTTTTCTTATCCTTAATAAAATAAACAAGCATGACGAATCATTGCGTTTACCATTGATTTGTAAAATAAAATTAATCGTACTCAGACTGTGACGACCTTACGAAATATTAAATTTGAGTTATGAAGCCGTAGTAAAAAAGCTCAAAAACTCTTACGACTGCAACGATGGAAAAATCAATGATCACGGAAAACGCATGTCCCAAACAACTAGTTACCTGCCATCTATCCTTCCGTGGTGAGTACAATCCATCACGCCACCACAATATGAAACATTCCTTGGAATAACGAGCGGGTGCGGCGACACGGCACTTCCCGGAATGTGCCGCAGCCAGGGGTGGCGCGGCGGGGGCGATGACCCTTCCCAGACAAAAGGGGGCGTGGCGGCGGCCGCCCTTCGCGGGCAGCGGGTCGACGACCGGCGGCGCCGCTCCCCAACGGTGCGTCGTGCGTCTCGGCACCACCCCCGCCCCATATCGATCCCCGCCCCGCCCCGCCCCGTCTCGTCCCGTCTCGTCCCGCTCGTCCCGCCCCGTCTCGTCCCGCCCCGTCTCGTCCCGCCCCGTCTCGTCCCGCCCCGTCTCGTCCCGCACCGTCTCGTCCCGCCCCGTCTCGTCCCGCCCCGTCTCGTCCCGCCCCGTCTCGTCCCGCCCCGTCTCGTCCCGCCCCGTCGTCCGCCCCCGTCGCCGTCCCGCCCGTCTCGTCCCGCCCGATCTCGTCACGCCCGTCTCGTCCCGCCCCGTCTCGTCCCGCCCCGTCTCGTTCCGCCCCGTCTCGTTCCGCCCCGTCTCGTCCCGCCCCATCTCACCCCGTTCCGTTCTGCCCCGTTCTGCCCCCCCGTCCAGCCCCGTCCCCGTCCAGTCCGTCCCGTCCCGTCTCGTCACGCCCCGTCTCGTCCCGCCCACCCCCACCCCGCCTCGCCTCACCCAATCACGTCCCCCTCCACCACCTGCCGGCGCCTGCCGCCCTTTCGCATTCCCTTTGATCGCGGCTCAAGCGCGTCGGCAGGAGATGAAGGGATCTCCTCCATCAAAGAGGAAGCGTGA
>BLKR01008511.1:0-18178 GCA_011170035.1 Teleogryllus occipitalis
AAAAAGTTTTAGCTTCAATATTGTTATATATTATAATAAAAAATGTATTGCATCCGGTGGGTCGTGAGTTCAGAACAAGACAAGTCATCTCGAAGTTTTTTTAAAAATTTTTGATGAATGCCTAAAAATCAAAAGACGATAATTTTGTGCAATGGTTTTTGTCCCGACTCACATAATCTATGTCATTTCATAAATATTTTTGAGAATAAATGAATCAATCTGCTTTGAAATCCATCTGAATACCACATAGAAAGCAAACGATTGTGAATGTTATCTCACTATCAAGAGATATTACTGTTTTGTATGTAGCTTCCACGCGTATTGAGATCTCACATTAACACAGAACATGCGTCCTATGATTGCAAAAGACATTACATACTCCTTTTCTGAAGTTACAATTCGACCCAGTACTCCCACTGACAAGCTCCAAAACTACCGTTTAATTTCCAGTCTTGCCTGCTCACGCGAAGCCTAACCTCGTGAAAGTGGTGTCGTTATCGTGTGAATTTGTATGAATCCCATTGGTCGATAGAAGAAACACGCACCCGCTATCGAGAACTGGCAGAGGACCGCTTCCGCACGCGCGCTGACACCTTCGAGGACTGAGACCGGCTGCAGTGGCTCAGGGCATCAACTGATTCCACTCCAGTGCCATTGACCTGAAGGTCCTAGTGATCAAGTACAGGCGGTAGCGGAATTTTCGATACTAGCTAGACAGCTAGGTCGAATTCAGCGACTGTCTGGACGAGAATTCTAGCGACTTGCTGTTCTGATCGCTTACTCTCCGTGTTTTTTTCGATTAACACTAGGCTGCTAGAGCAGTACCCTAACGAACTGGCCACGGACCACGCGCATACCTTCCTGCCTCTTCCTTGACCTATCTTCACCCATTATTTACTCGCACACTTACATGCCACGACTACACTACCACCCGTGTCGTAAGACCAGTCGGGAGGTTAGAACTTGTACCGGCTTGTGCGAAGGGAGATAATACCTGGTCGGGGAAATCCCAGCAAGCCGACGTGTAGGTCGGTGCCGGATCTCGCCATTCAGAGAGGTAAGATCATTGTCACCTCCCGTGAGAAAATCAGACACTAAGCTTACGGGATTGACGATTACAGCAGTTTACGCGCCCGAAAACAAGAAATAATCAATGAATCGACTGAGCTAAAGAACTAAGAATAAAAGTCAAACGGCAAGGCGCCGAAGAGAAACTGTGCAAGATTCCTCTTTTTCCATCATTTCTCTGTTATTGATTTGCTTTCTTTCAGTGTTTTCCTTTCTTATTTTCAAACGCTACTTTCCCAGTATGTTTATCCTTTTCTGATACATTTAATTTTTATTTTTTCCCTAAAAATAATTTCATTCTAGTTGATTTCTGGTTCAAAAACAAGGAATTTCAAGGAATTTGTCAAGAATTTCTAGGAGCATCTTTTAGAATCATACAACTGCGTTCGCAGGTTCTAATTGTGTGTGTAGCAAAACGGCAGGGTAATACTATTTTTTTTCAATGTTGTACTTCATTAGCATTTTGCCTCGTCCAAGATGCATGAGTTCTCATTCACAAGAGAAAAAAATACAATGTGAAGTGATTATGAGTAGAGAACGGATTTTTATGTAATTACATTTTTTCGTCTTTCTACCTACCGCTCTCAAAATTTTAATCTTGGCGAATTGTCACCGTCCAAACGCAAAATCCATTCTTTTTGTTACATATTTTTACATATTTGGTACTATATTACATATTTTACATATTTCGCTATTTTCTCAGGATATTTTTATTCTAACAATTTTCTTACATGTTTTTATGAAAATAAGTGTTTTTTAAAAAATCATTAATTTTTCCTACATTATTAATGGATGCTACTACGTACTCTACTGGAGGTACATATGCTACGTGAAGACGCGGTCGGATGTCCACAGTTTGGCGCGCCAGCTTCAGTTATCTCAGGGTGGCAAGGGCGCGTCAGCGACAGATTATTTTCATCTTTAGGTGTGAAAAGTGTCATTGACGCCGCGTCTGGCGACCTTTAACCTTAATTTCCATGAAACTTTGGCGATCGCGTAGGCGAGCGCGATGGCGTCGTGTAACACTTCGACGAGAATATTCCATGATACAGTGATTTTTTCCTGGTCGTAGATATCGCCAGTTTGTACGATGGCTTCTATTGCGTCTAGTCTGGCTGCTAAACTACATTCCATGATAACAACTTGTGAAGGTTTTACAACCGATGGGAATGTTGTATGGTGCAAGTGGCAATACTTGCGCTTTCGAAATGAATTTGAAAACGTTTAGAATGTTTTTCAAACTTGTATAGGAAACTTTTTATAAAAGTAAGTTCGCATTATGTAAATGTGTCTATAATTAGAGTATTTTAATATTACATATTATATTCGATTTTACATATTTATTACATATTCTTACAGTTTTCATTACATATTTGTGTACATATTTTGACGTTTCATACTACGTATTTGTCCGATCTCTAATTATGAGATGCTGATCCTACTACATCTTGAGGCAAAAATTAACGTCTTTAATTTTTAAGTATTGCTAGAAAAATGTCAAATAGTCCAAGAAAGTTCCTTCTTTAAAGAATTAAAAAAAACTTCATCGTGATGGCTTGTCTCGATCTGAACCCAGGACCTACCGAAAGCGAAGCAGGCGAGTTACAAACACACGCAGGGAGGTCGGTAGTTGCGCTGTCACTTGGGGAAATGCCTGCCGTGCGATGATATCGGGGACAACAATCCCGCGACTTATCTACAGGCTGCGCAAACCATGTATGTGTGTGCGTGCGAGTCAACATCGTGCAGGGAAATAATGATCCGTCACAAAACAACGTCGCGTGGCGTGCGGCGACCGCGCCGCGCCGCGCCGCGCCGTCCGGGCCGCCCCACGCTACAGGCTGGGGGCGGTGGCGGCGACGGGGGTGGTGGCGGTGGCGGCGACGGGGGTGGTGGCGGCAGAGGCGGCGGCAGAAGCAGCGGCGACGGCAGCCACCGCAACTGAGGGCTGGCCGATATTTTGGGAAATCAGAAAGAATCTAACGATGCGATTGTGAGGCACTGTGTCAGGCAAACAAGGACCTCACATGTTTCACGCTCGCGAGATTCCAATTTCCAATCTCGATATGGCAGGTTATCTCATTGTGTCTGCATATTCAGCATGCAACGATTTCACGCCCGCACCGCAGAAATTAATGAATGATAGTTCCTCAATGGTATGTGATTAATAGATAACTGTAAGTGGTCTTGTTTCCCCCATAGTCTTCACCATCAATATTAAGAACACGAGCATTGTAAATGTCATTCTTGCTTGTGTGTACATGAATGTTGGGGACACGACATTCTGGAAATTATATGCTAATTTATGAATATTTTAGGGCGATTGATTGTGATAAAAAATGCATGAAAATCTTACAATTCCATGAGTGTGCTTGTTATGGAGGAGTAGCTATAAAAACAAACAGTAGTGGGTAGATTCTGAAGGCCGAGGCACTGTCTACGTGGAAACGAGACTACAACCTACTGCATCCAAACTTATTCAGACAGTTTTTATTGGCGTGCTTAATTAGGAAATGTTGACTAACTGTTGGCATACATTTCAGCAACTCTGGATACTTCGATCCGCATTTGCACCTACAAATTTAATTTGCAATGCAATTTTCTTTCGTCCATGCATTTACTTGAGGATTAATATTGGGAGAAAATCTTATGTGATCTGCTTTGATCCCGCTTCTCAGAAACGGACGATGCGTCGAAAAACGAATTATTGGAAATTATCTACTATCATTGACGTATCAAGTGAAAACAGCGAGTTTTTAATTAGGGACATGCTTAAATACATCTAGGCTGAAAATAGAGTATGGATACAAGATCAGTCTGAATATAAGTGCAATTATCAGTCACCAGAAAGTAAAATTGGTCCCGACACGATATCATGGGTATTGCATTTGCAATCCATAAATATGCAACTCTTTCAGGACCTGCCATAATGTTTCAAAATCGACATCGTAATGCCAACCAGGAAAGATCCCAGAAAGACGCTCTTTTTCTAAATCCAAGTTCAAACATGTCCGCTCAAAGAAAATTATTTAAAAATAAGAAAATTAAAAAAAAATGCGACTAACTCTCCCTCCGACCAATCCGTTCCCTAAATAGCCCTTCCCTCCGCAGCGAGTCTCGCACGGACACGGCCTGCTTCCCAAAGACGCGGGACACGAAGCAGACTGCGTGAAAGGCCGCGCGACAATAAATTCAGAAGCCCGCGGGCGGAGCTGCCTCAC
Source organism: Teleogryllus occipitalis (assembly GCA_011170035.1). Lineage (NCBI taxonomy): Eukaryota > Metazoa > Arthropoda > Insecta > Orthoptera > Gryllidae > Teleogryllus > Teleogryllus occipitalis. The sequence continues at coordinate 4,290 of BLKR01008511.1, forward strand.
GAAAACGGCCTCGCCCTTCGTGCGGCGCGCACGGCGCGGAACGGCGATACGAATGGGGCGGGAACGGGGGAGGGCGCGGGGCGAGGGCGCGGGGTGAGGGCGCTGGGGAGGGAGTAGAGGAAGACGGGAAGGGTGCGTGGGGCGGGCGCGAGGGGGTGCGGGAGAGGACGCGGGAAGGCGCACTGAAGAAGGGCGCTGGGAAGGCCGCGGGGTAGGCTGGCGTAGGGTGGAGCGCGGGGTAACGAGTGGGGATGAGGGCGCAGTGGGAGGGTGGGGTGGGAGGGCGCGGTGGAAGAGCACTGGGCAGGAAGGTGGGTGGAGGGAGGGAGTGATGGAAGGTCGCAGGTAGTAGTGGGACGGTGCAGGGAATGGGCGCGGGAGGTGGGCGCAGATGGTGGGCACATAGTGGGGTGCAGGGAATGGGCACGATGGAGCATCAAGGGCGAGGGCATGAGGGGAGGTCGCTGTGGATGGCACGCGCCGAGGGCGGGGGGAGGGGCGTACTCGCAGGGTAGCGCTAGCCTGTGAACGAACTCCCGCGGCCAGCACGCACACCTGATCCCTTTCTTGTGGAATACGCTTCGTGTGTACCCTAGGTCAATGAGTTCTGTGAATGAAAGTCGGATATGCGTGAAGTAGTATGCCATACACGCTTGCAGTAGCAAAGGTTCGGGTTTTATATTGATCAACTTCTTATTCCCATTGGAAAGGTAGCGGAAATTCCGAGATGTGCCCTGTGTTACGTTTTCGCAATACCTTATTCTGCCACATAGATTGCGGCAGTAACCTTTCAATTTTCGTACATCTACCTTAACTGTATAAATCAAATTGCAGATTGATTTCAAAATATTTTTTTCATAATTTGAACAATTTTATTTGATCCAATTTTTTCGTGTAGAGCAAAATACGTTTAAAAATATGGCGCTACCCTCATTTTTGTTGAATTCTGAGTTTTCGAAAAAATCGAAGTTACGAACGATACCAGAAGAATGTGCTTATGTAGCATCACTAGTTTCAATCAACTCTACTGTTTTATTCATATGACAGACCGATGGACAGACGGACAGACCGTCAGACGGACCGACAGATGAACGTTTAACTGTCAGTCGATATATCTGTATCAAGGACTCACAAAACATTGATTCTGACTTCACCATGTGTCCTTCACTACACATTGGAACATGATTTATCCACTTTTTCGTAACCAGGACCCAGCAATAAGAGTTTTTATTTTCTTGCCATTACGAATGTAAGAAGAAGTATTGTACGCCGGGAAAAAGCGAATTTTCGACAGAAAAAACTCTTATTGTCGGACCCTGGGTCCGAAAAAGTGGAAAAATCATGTTGCTCTATATAGTAAATTACTCCCTCTAACACGTGATGTAACTAGAATCAATGTTTTATGGGTCCTTGACATCGAAGTATTGATTGACGGCAAAAAAAGTTTGTCCGTGTGTGGTCAACGCTAGCGCTTAAACCGATTTTCTCGGAGATTGATATTCCCGTGTCAATCAAAATCAACTCGAGACTTTGAGATTTCCAAACGAATATTTTGATTTTTAAGGATCGTCAAAAACATTTCAACTCGGCGCGTCAAAAACATTTCAAAATTTTCTCAAAAATGGCTCCATTTATTTTATTTAACTTAGTTCTCGGGTAACTTTAAAGAGGTTACATGTTCGTTGAACTCGCTGATTTTTTGAAAATTCCAAAAGTGAACTTTTTTGGGCATCTTCCTACAACTACTATATTGAAGATATAGTAGATTATGTCATTAATAAAATCTTCTCTAAAGACAGATCTTGAAAGAAGGTCGTGTTCAATTTTTCGAAAATATGCGTAATTTTCGTGTAATTTTGCGCAAAATATAGGCAATTTTTAATTTTTTAAACAATGTTTTCTCAAAAAACGCTCCAATTTTTTCTTTAAATTTTCTCCTCTTATGAATCAAACGACGGTAAAAAAATATGGTGCTAGTTCCATCTTCGGCGAACTCTCTATTTTCGAAAATTGTAAAAAGTTAACAAAATTCTAAACTGCAAATTTAAAGATAAAGATTGATGCCGTAGACAAAGTCTCTTTTGAAAAAAATTAACAATAAAAAAAGCCACGAACATTTTCTTTAGGAACAAGTATTTTTCGCGTAATTTGTATTTGAAATTAATGCAATTTATTAAGAACATTTTCTCGAAACCCAATGCAAATGTTTTCTTCATTTTTTTTATCATGGATAGAAGAAGGGACGCGGGTCTCATTTTCGTTGACTTACTGGTAACTAAAGTCATACCGAAGGAACAATTTGGATTCACTGAAATACTTTCTACACTACACCAACTCCGCCGCATTACCTAATATGTTTATTCATCATTTCAAAAATTATCACACAGTAGAAGTTTTCATCGACATTACACAGGCATTTGATCAGACGTGCATGAAAGTCTCATATAAAAAATTTAAAAAATAGACACACCGCATTATATCCAATCCATCAAACAAAGTTTCATCAGGAACAGAACCTTCTCAGTAAATGTAAATAACTACCATTGCAACCCAAGACCAATCTTAGCAAGACTACCACAAGGACACCACTATCACCTACTTTATTTAATTTTTATGTTGCAGACATTCCCAAACAAAACGACATCTACATTGCACAATTTGCTGATGATACAGCCTTCAATAGCACCGGTCTTTCACTTACTGATTGCAGCAACAAAGTTCAATTGTATCTTAACCTAATAGACAGCTGGGCTTCAAAATATAGAATCCAACTTAATCCAACCAAAACGGCCGCCAAGATCTTTACACTCCGTCCACACTTACTCCCGCGACCACTAATGCTAAACAATACATTCATCAACTGGCTCCCTCTCAATAAACCAATCAGATACTTTCGACTGAACATGGACACACAACTCAATTGGAAGCATTACATAGATGCCAAAATCACTGAAACCAGAATCAAATTAATACAATTAAAGCCATTAATACACATGTAACCCCATTATCATACAAGTCAGCATTACAAATATACGAAACAATAATAAAACCCTTGCTAGGGTACGCCTACCCAATCTGGTTAAATGCAGAAAAAAAACCCAAAGGAAACTTCAAATAAAACAAAATCAGTTTCTCATAATCATTTCAAACGCTCCCTGGTATGTCACCAATAAACAGTTACACAATGAATTTGACCTAGAAACTATAAACCATCACATCACGTATGTAGCTACCAACGTCTTCTCAAACATATCCCAAATCCCTTCACTATCAGTTCACAGACTCGGCAAAAACCCATCACATAGAACCCGAATACAAAATAAATTTCCACTTCACATTTTCCTTAAAAACTTCTCCGAATTAGATCCCGACTGGAGCAGCCTCAAGGGTAACCTCAACATTTGCATTAGTTTTAAGTTTTAATTTAAGTTAGCTATTAACCCATCCAACATGTGTATAGTTAATTTAAACTGAGCTATATATTCACCATCTGTGTAAGTAAATGGGGGAAAAAATTCGTTGAACTCTCTGAAAGATCGAAAATTGAAAATTTAGAAATAGGCGAGAAAATATGTGCTGTTGTAGCACCACTAGTTTCTATTTTAATTCAAGAAACAGAATAAGATATGCAACTTTCCGTACACCAACTGTATTATTAAAAAGGGCAAATTATAATAATAAAAAATGGAGATTGATATCTGAAATTATGGCATCTGGGAGAAAATAGATAGAGAATAGTATCAGCAAACTGAACTGAATGAACTATCCTCCCTTGATTACGAAATGTGAAATTGTTGGCAAAAAAGGCAGAGATCTATACGACAAACTTATGAAATATATAAAATGTGAAGTGACTATAAACTGCATACTCAAGACCAAAATTACCAATTAAATAATGATTCAATTCCTATTCTTACGTTAATGTATGAATGTGAGAACTGTGTATCAATGTAATTTCCCATGGCAAAAGCGCAAAAATTCGAAATGGAGATTTTGAAGGAGACTGTGGGTTGTTTAAGAAGAGATGATCTGAAACGAATAAATACAGAGATATCTAAGTGTTCATTCAATAAAAAAATGAAATAGTATAGAAATAGAGTGTTACAGTGCTTTGAAAGCTAGGAACACACACTTCTTAAGAAACACAACTTAATGTCGAATCTAAAGGGAAGGGTATGAGAAGATTTTAAATTTATAGAATTAAAATAATTATACTTTTAAATAATTATATAAATGTTCTTCGAAATGAAAATAATTATTTCAACACTACTAAAATTGAATTTTAAAAAGTGTTAGAACAATATTTTTAAAACATTTTTAAACATTGAAATCAACTTGAAATTTAATATACTTATTTATGAACTTAAAACGATTTAATTTTAAAATCACTTTGTAAGAAGTAAACAAAGTTACTCATTGTTGTTAATTTTCGTTGATTGTTTATACATAAATACGCTTCACTTTTAAGTTTTATAATATTTTATTAAATTTTTAGAAATTTAAAAAATTAGTTAAATAATATATTATAATGTTTTTCTTCATTTTTTAATTTTTTATTATTTTTTATTTATTAAGCTTTTCAACTTTCTTAAGAAAGTTATTTGCTTTTCTTAAATTATTCAATATACATTACTTCAATATTGTACATAGCACTGATTTTCTATTAACATTACATTATAGCTTTTACATTCAGTAAAGAGGTATCAATTTCTCTACGTTACAAAAAATCCATGTATCAATCTTATACTTTTAATTTACATGATATAAGAGATGCATAAATGTATTTCATACCTGTACTATCGGGTTGCGCAAGGAACATTTTGACATCTAGGGGTAAAAATATCTTAATCTTCTTCAATCTTTTAATTAGATATTCCCTTTCCTCTTTATATACTAGACATTACCATACTACACAGTTTAGTATATAATGTCTAGCGCAACATCGGTTCACCACTGAAGCAAAATCTCTATCAATGGGTTTTCCATAAAACCAAGGTCTCTCTGCTTCTTTATAATACGATGCAAAATATTCCTTGCCTTTGATGTTAGCTGCTTGCTTAATACTTTTAATCATTTCCTTCATAGCACTGCTCTTAAAAATATAATGTAAATCAGTATAAGATATTTTTTCATTTTGAAGGTATCTTAGTTGTAGCAGTTTTTGTCAATGAGTCCGCCATTTCATTTCCACTAATTCCTTTGTTTGCAGCTATCCATATTTGCAGCTATCCATATAATATTAATTTTAGGATTATATTCTGCATGAAATTTCTTAACATTAGTGATTGATCAAATTTGGAGATCAAGGCTAGTTCTCGAATCATTGTATATTAAAATCAATTCTTCTATGAATTCTAATTTGGAATGGAACAGTTTTGCTAAAAGTTATGATTGCATATTAATACAATTCAGTAGATGTAACAAACGGCAAGTTGAACTCTCTGATTCTGAGAGGAAGTAAGCACGACATTAATTTCCATCATCAAGATTATTTCAATGATGTAATTCAAACTAGTATTTGTCACTCTGTGTCAAATATCCAAGTATCCTCCCTTACAACATATAAACCCTATTACTATCTCTTCATGCCCCTATTTCCTCAGAAGTCGATCTGCTAGTCTTTCTGAACAAGCTGTCCCCAACCGTCCCTCTTCCCCCACCCCTCCCATCCATCTTTCCCCTCCTAGAATTCATGAATTTGATTGATTGATTGTTTCTTTTTCCTGTTTCCGGGCGCGTCAACTGCTTTGGTCTTTAGTCCCGTAAGTGTAGAGCATGTTTTTTTCTCGGGAGATGGCGGTGATCATATCTCGCTCGTTGGCGAGATCCGGCCGACCTACCGTCGGGTAGTAGAGTTTCCCCCTAACCAGGACTCTCCCACCAGCGCGCTGCAGCGGGGCACCGCTCCAGCCGGGACTCGCTCTAAGCTCCCGACCAGTCTCCCGGAATATGTGGTGGAGTAGTGCATGTTAGTGTAAGGGGAGAGGATAGGACAAGGAAAAGGAAGGCAAGATCGCGCGCGCGGTCCATGGCCCGCGGCCCGTTTGTTAGGATACTGCCCCGACATTCGCCTGGTGTTGATCGGAGAAACCACGGAAAACTACCGATGAGAGCAGCTGCCCGCTAGAATTCTCCTCCAGACAGGTACCAACAATTAAGGTCAATATTATAATGTTCTCTCATCCAATTCCCTGTAAAGTATGTATTCATCTAAAATTTTAAATGTAATGTCAATTCTTTATAATGTTAAACACACTCGTTTTATCTTAATATAAGTTGTTTTAATTTAAAATTTATATTAATTATTTAATTTCCTATGTTAGCTGACACATTGTTAATGGCCTGATGATGGAGGCACAGCTCGACCTCTGAAACGTTGCCACGCTATTCTTTTACAAGATACTACTTTGAATGTAATAATCATTTGTGTTTTAATAAATGTAATTTGAACTGTTAATGAAAAGAAATATTGGAACTTTTATTAAGAAAAAAAATAATAGCAGACAGCCTCTGTTTCATCTTTAATAATAATAATAATAATAATAATAATAATAATAATAATAATAATAATAATAATGTGTGCGAATAAACATTTTTCTTGGTAGGTGCATGTATAGAGAAAGTTAGCTGTGATTTTGACGATTCTGGAGCGAGGGGCAAACGAACGTGTCGCGTCGGCAACAACGTGCGGATTCTCCATTAGACCCATTGTGGCTTCGCAATATGAAAAGCATTCATTTATTTATTTACTTATTTATTTTAGGTCAAAAAACACTTAAAACTGTGTATGACGTTCTATGGGGAGAAGTGAATTCTGTGCACATTTTCAAAATTCTGTGATCCCTACACTAAGTCATATACTACTTGAAATTTAAAAACGCTCCCATGTATTAAATCTACTTTCAAGGATAAACAAGCAATAAATTTTGGGCTCTTATCCATGATGTCCTTCGTCAAGGAATTCCTGCCGCGACAACGTGGAAACGATAATTTGAATAACTATATTTCCCACTGAATTCTAGAAGACGTGCACAGATAATTAAGTTACATTTATGTCCAGATGCAAAACAAGGAGCCATCTCAGCATTTGCTCAATGGATCAGGGAAACGGAACGAAAAACCTGATCGAGATGGGGGATATTGACCCAGAAGCTGCCATACAATACTTGTTACATATTCTTTAGAATTATACAATCCAATGGTAAATAATACATTAAATATCACTGTTAAAATTAATGTTACTTTCCTTGTGATGCTCAGTATAGTCTCTAATTGTATAGAAACAGTTATGCAGCAGAAACGATTTCACTTGGGATTTAAACTTTTCTATTGAATTTAATCGTTTAATGTCATCTGGCAAAGTGTTGTAAAAAATGTACATGTATTGTATGTGAATTTTTTGTAATTAGCTGTTGATACTGTCACCTCATGAATATGATTTCTACGTCGAGTGTTATAGTAATAGACATCGGCATTTTCTGAAAATATATTCCCGCCCTTAAGCAAGTCATTTTTGACCAAAAGACACTGATTCGTAAATGAACAGACAAGGTAATGGTAAAATTCGAATATTAATGAAGAGAGGCTTACAAGAATCACGTGGGTGGGATTTGGTAGCATTATAGAAACTTATCGAACCAAGGAAAATAGCAGCAGCAGAAGAAGAAGAAAAATTACTGAAATCACAATATTTGTTTTATAAATCACAATGAAGGAGCGTTTTTCCAAAACCTGATAAATGCAAAAGAAATCTAATATAGGTTGTACATCGTTTGGGCATCTTTTGTTTTCCCTCAAATCGTGTTTTATTCCCTCAAATCGGTTTTTTTTATCCCTCAAATCGTCTTTTATCAAAATTCGACAAATTCTATAGAAAACTATAACTTTACAATTTCAAAATCATAAGATTTTAGCAAAACCTATACGAATTAATTCCCAACATTCGTTTTATGAAAAAATATCTTCTGCATTTATGGAGTAATGAAAACACGCTCCGCAATTACTGATATCACAACAAAGTTTTTTATGAGTGTTGATCATGTTCATAATAACTGCAAATGCTCGAATGTTAAATTTAACTAATCTTTATTTTTAGGAGATTTCTCAGATATGCTTGCTAGACATTTTCATCTGTTAAACAAATTCTGTGCAAATTAATATAATTTTCAAAATGGGAAATAAAATAAAATTTCTTGCTAATGTGACGTTCGTGATGAACGGCAGTTTTGTTGGTTTCTATTATGTTGGCCGTTTTGAAGATAATTGGTTAAAAAAATGTTAGACAATTTATATTCTCTTTGTAACAAGCAACGAAGAAGTCCCACTTGAGAATAGAATAAAGCAATCGCATACCATTGTGTCCATGACCGAGATTCCATAGTAAAACTTACTGACGAAATGGACTTCGGAATAAAATCCTCGACATTCTCGAAGAGGAACGTAGAGACAACACTCAATAAGAATAGACATTTGTAGATTCACGTGTACGTTATCCACGCCTTCATACTCACGCATACCCGAGTTGCATCCATCATGTGATAGTTCTGACAACTTGTTATTCGGATTGGCAAAAAACAGAAAGAGGATCTGACAATGTTCGTGACGCAAATGGATACGATATGAGAACAAAATGTGCTCTTGTCACACAAGGAAAGTTCATATTTTCTTTAGTATACGTACTTATCCAACTTTCTTCACAATAATGAATTGTTTGGTGAAACAGAAAAAACAGGTAAGTTAGCAGTATAAAAGCAAAGGGAGATGTTTGTATATAATACCAGGCATTAGGAACTAATACCTTCGGTCTAGGTTTTTGTATGTCAAAAGTAACTTTTACTTATGAAAGTGATACAAATTAGGGAAACCAGAAAGTTTCTATGTCAAAAGAAGTTAAGCACATTTAGTGAAGATAGTATCTATAATACTTTTGTACTTCTGCGGAGTGCTCTTCAAACTTTCGTGTTCTTAACTACAAACTTTGTGAAATAATAATACGTTTTAACTGATATTTTACAACTTTTGATATGCAATGATTGATTGTTGGTGATATAAATGAAGACCCGTGACTTTTATCATTTTCGTTTATAAGTATGAAATAGGGTTCACATTATATCACAATATTTTATTTAAAATATCTGCCAACATTTTTGAGATCATCATATGACCTTTGTTTTTATTCATTTATGGACCAAAAATAGATAACAGAGTTATCGGATAAGGAAACTGTATTCTAGAGGCAGATATTATTGTTGTGCATTTTCGAAATCTAGCAAAATGATTCGGAGAGAAGGTTAGTGTTTTACCAAACCGCCTCTTTGGGGATGTGGTATGTCATCCCAAATAGTTTAACTACCACATCCCTATAATGATGTTGAATGATTAAAACTATACACAGTGTTCCTTAGATTACATTTGAAATCCAAAAAAATAGAGGGGACTATTTGAAAAGGCGAAAGACTAAAAAAAGACATTAATTGGTGTGTTATCGCATGCATAATACCAATAATAATACATAAAGTATTAGCTTTCCACATATTTTTTTTCTCTCCATAATAGGTACTGGACACCATTTGATGCAGTTAAAAGAGATTATAGATACCCACCAAACGCTGAAGCGTAAAGGGTTGCCTAGCAATCCTAGGATATACGTCGAACTTTTTACTTTTACTATTTTTTTGCTTTCTCGCTACAGCAACCGCGGTAGTGAGAATGTTACGTAATGCTGCGCGAAAAACTCCGAATTTTCGGCAGAAACACTATTACTGGACACTGGCAACGAATAAATGGATAAATCCAGATGCTAAATTAAGAAAAAATCCTTTAACACGTGGTGTAGCCAGAATTTTTGTTTTGTGGTTCCTCGATACCGAAAAATCGAATGACGGAAAAACGTCTGTCCGTCTGTCTATGGGTCCGTCTGTTTAAGAACAACGCTAGCGGCTAAACCGTTCAGCCGATATTCTCCAAAATTGATATTCCCTGATCGATCTGGCTGATGTCGCGGACCTACATCGCAGCCCTGATATATCTAAAAATCATGTCATGTTCAATTTATCAAGAACATGAGTGTTTTTTGCAAAATTTTGTGTCAAATACAGACAATTTTTATTTTCTTTAAATCATTTTTTTCTTAAAAACGGCACAATTTTTTAAAATAAATTTAGGCCTTATACATCGTAAACGACGCTGAAGAGAATGATGCAGATCTCATGTTCGTTAAAACGCTGATTTTTCGAAAGTTAAAAAAAATGTTCGTCGTCTTCCTACAACTACAATTGTGAAGAGGTGTTTTTTTCTTAATGAAATGTGTTCATCAAAAACAGATTTTCAAATAAAGTCAGGTCAAATGTTTGGAAAATATGAGTATTTTTTGTGTAATTTGACATCAAACTAAGTTTCAAAAATCCCTCTCCAAAAATCCTGACCTTCGTGAACGTAATTGTAGATGTGTTTTTAGGCAGTTGATAGTAAGTTAGAATGTTTATATTATTTAATATTTCTTTGTTCGTTTCTTACATTCGAGTTTTTTTATACGATTAGAAATTCAGCTTTGAGAAATTTTTTTAAACCTATTTGAAATATACGAAATAAAAATTGGTAGACTTCGGGGTGTATCAAATTGTAATGCAATCTGATCATTCCGCGTCGGGACTCGCAAATTTCTGTGAATTACGTCTCATTGTCGGTACAAGCTTTAGCGGTATGAAAAGCAGTTACAATTCTCAAATTTGTAGTGATGTTTGCAAGAAAGTATTTAGTTTTCGCACCAAAGGTTCCATCATTTGTAATAAGTTAAACAAAAAAACGAAGGCTGAAACATGTTAATTCAGAGAGAAATTAAGGTATAAATAGTGTTACATAACCATTACTTATGGCTAGAAAGTATTTCTCTTCTGTCAGTTTTTTAAAAACTTTTAGATTTTTTTATGTACAAATGGAAACCTTTCTCAGTAAACACGGCGAGCTTTCAGATTGCCGACAAGGATTTAGAAAATTAAATCTACGGAAACAACCATATTTCCTTTTCTTAAAATGTCACTTCATCATTGAATCAAAGCGTAGCACCTATTGGATACTTTTTAGATCTTTCAAAAGGTTTTGACTTCATTCATCATGACATTTTACTTTCAAAATTACCCGAATATGGAATCCGTGGTATTGCCCTAGATTGGCTATGTTCGTACCTTAAACAATGATCTCAGAGAGAATAAAATATCTTACTGGAATGATGGAACATTATGTACACACCTCTCCGACTCTGCCAATTGCACGCGGAGTCCCTCAGGGTTCGACTTTAGGCTCTATTCTCTTTCTACTATACGTAAACGATACATCCTCGACGATTCGAAACGCAACAACAGCTCTCTTTGTGGATGATACGAATATTCTTTGCAATAAAGAAACCGTAAATAGTACAATATCAGATGTTTCAAATTGGTTCCGTTATAACAAATTAATAGTAAATGAAAAAAAGGTTTTAATGCACGTTTCCATTTCAAATAAACAATTCTGTACTCCATTGAAAATGAACGGTGCTCCATTGACTGATTTTAGAACAACAAACTTTTTAAGTCACACAATTCATTCAAACCTCAAATGAAACGTCCACTTAAATGAATTGAACACAAAATTAAGTTCATTATGCTAACGCGTTCAGAAATATTTCAAATTCAGTCAGCTTTCATACTGGTCGTTGTGTATATTTCGCAAATGTTCATTCTCACCTGAGATATGGCATTATATTCTGGAGAAATACATCTTATAACTCCCAGACTTTTAGATTCCAAAATAGAATTGTACGAATAATAACTAAATCCCACCCACATGATTGCGCCACAATTGCGCGTCATTAGTCCCGTAAGTGTAGTGTATGCTGTCATTGCGGGGGAGGAGGTGATGATCTTCCCCCGCTGGCTGGAGAGATCCGTCGTCAACCTACGACGGCTTGTGGGGATTTCCCTACCCAGGTATCTCCCACCAGCAGGGCACCGCCCAAGCCAGAACAAGCTCTTACCTCCCGACTGGTCTCCTTCCAAATGTGATAGTCTAAGAATATGAGTAATCCGGTAAGCATTTGAGTACATACGGGTGAGGATAGGACAAGAAAGAAGAAGGTGTGTGGCATACATCTCGGCAGTATCCACAAAAAACTGTTTCCAATTAGACTACCTTGGGTCAGATTTCTCATCACACTGCTTTGGCGCTTGGAGTGATGTGAAATACAATCTTATATTGGGCTACAAAATAAAATGGCGTATTAAAATTTGAGGAATTTCGGACCCCTCGACACCATGCGTGAAAGGTAATTGTCACATATTCATGCTCACGGAAATATTTAAACGTCTGATCCTTCTCACAGAGAAGCTGAGTCTCTCCGCACGACCTATCAATCCAATCCATAAAGGTGAGCAAGGACCAGAATTCTATGAAATGCATATTTAGAGTAACATTTGTGAAATGTACACCAAGTTGAATTGTTCTCCAGCAGAATGGTATACCTGATATTACAAACATTTTTCTAGAACTTATTTAAATTGAGAATATTTTGTGGTCCCAATTCTGACCAATTTTAAAAATTTCTTGTTTTATCATTTTTTTCATCCATTCACCCGTACATATGATGCTCAGTTGTATGAACAAAACCAATTGGTTTCCATGCAAGGCTCTGCTGACCGACGACCTTTTGAGCGAAGGTACAAGCCAATGTTCGTGAGTTCCGTGGATATCTTTGTGTACTCAACGTCATCACGTAGCATGCATGCGGGAATGCATGCATAAGCTCAGAAGCCAGCATGAGCTTGATAGAAGTACATTGTTGCATGTTATTGCTTATCGCATCCCACTTTTAGTCACTTTCCCCATCTTTAGTTTTTTCCCATTTGGAGAAATCAATTCTTCTGCATTCAGTCTTCTGCCGGAATCATTTAATCATTGACCATTCGTCTTAAAAAACACACATAAATTCATCTGATTAAAGATTTATGTAGGAATGATAATGTATTATGATGTACAGTAAATATCCTTTTTTTTATTTTGAGGTTCAACAAAACAAAGACTGCTCTTGTCAACTCTTGATACGTTAATGGGGATTAATTTTTTACACCTATTCTCTCTCACCAAAGTAAGTTTCTGTGTGCTAGTTGACTTCTATTTACAGGATGATTCACATTTATATCCCAATTTTCATTTCACTTTTATTCTGTTATCAACAATGTTACATGGTTGATGTCAATTCTATTATTTACTATGGTTCTTGCCATTTCATATTTCAACGTAAGCACCAGCATTAGTAGTACAGCATTGTAATCGGGGACTAACCTCGTCACAGACTGCGTGTACTCTTTCACAATGAATTGTGGGAATTCTGATGTGGTTTGTTGACGTTCTTATGAAAAGAAATAAAAGAGGTCATTTTCGTCAACATATTAGTTTGCAGAAAGCAGAGAGACTGACGATGACAGCAAAGCCGTCGAAAGCCGGATATCGTAATAAAACTAATATGTTGACGAAGATGACCTCTTTTATTTCTTCTCTTTCACAATGACTGTATCCAGTGTCTAAGTCACGGGGTATACTCGCTAACACTTTGTCTTTCAAATACCCCAGAGGAAAAAATCCACGGGGGTCAAGTCTGGACTTCTCGCTGGCTAGTCAACACTTCCGCCACATTTTGGTCACTAACCGAACCCTTAGGCAACAAATTCCAGGTCTAGAGTCGCGTGTCACCCTCTCCCCTGTTTCTACCATCTTTGCACCATTACAGGCGACTGTCATACTTCCTTCCTAGCTGTAATCCGAGCTCGGTCAGCAATGTCCAGTCTCTAGGCCATCTTCACTTAATTAGTGGTTTGACAAGAAAGAAACAAGAATTACGTGACAATTGTATAAAG
>BLKR01008512.1:0-18175 GCA_011170035.1 Teleogryllus occipitalis
AGAATATTGCCTGGGAAGTAGGAAAATGAATATTACGCAACACTGTCGCTTAATGTCATCATTTGACGACTTTCCTGCTTTCGAAACATCAAAATATTTTAGAAGATAACATTATTATTCAGCTTCATTTGTTAGCATAAAGTACTCGATAAATGGATTAAGACGTACTTTTTCCGTTGGGACTCATCAGGGCTCTAACTTATCGCACGGTAAAGAAGTTATTTCGCTCAATGAAAGTAAGTTAAAATTAATAGTTTTTTTACGAACGTTATTCTGGTGTTTCCATCACCAAACAATTGTAATATCAAAAAACTAGACTATTACCATGCATGCCGCCATTAGTTTTTATTAATCAAAATTTCGAAAAAAACGTACTGCTAGCACTTCGGTTAGAACATTATAATATGTAATTTCAGTACATTGTCCATAATCGTTACACTACGCAAAATTGTGTGGAGTGGATAGTTAACGTCAGAAAATAACTCCAGTTACTTGTATTGATATACAGGACTGTTTGGTTAACTGCGCCAGATATACTTTTTTTGTTTTTGCATTTGTTCATCTTAAGTTAGCCAAACTTATTATATAATAATATGAAGTTAATATAAGAAACAGTAATACAAATTATTAATTTTCAAGTTTTAGCAAATTTCGTGGGATGCAGAAACGTAGACGAAAAAAGATTCACTTAACTGCAGTATGGGATTAACTGATGCTCTTATTGTGGTGACGCGAATTATTAAGAGCATGCTGAACACAGTTATACGAGTATATTATAAATAGGAGACAGATTTTAATGAAATATCATTTTTACTTTCTTGCATACCTACGTATATACGGAGTGATATATGTAATGTAGAGAAAGTTATGTAATGTTGCGCGAAAAAACGGTGGATTTTCGGCAGAAAAAAATTCATTGCCGGATCCTGATAACGAAAAAGTGGATAAATGCAGTTGCTTAATTAAAAGAAAGAAGTCCTCTAATATGTGATGTAGCCAGAATTCCTATTTTGTTGGTCCTTGATACCGAAAACTAAATTGCAAGCGAAACGCCCGCCGTCTGTCCGTCTGTGAACACTACTAGCGCTTACACCATGCGTAGGATTTTTTTCAAATTGAAGAAACATCTATCTATCTGTAGTTGAAAATTTGTAATTTTGAAAACCATTCTTTAAAACTTGGGGGTTTTTAGATCATGCCCCAAGGACATTCTCGAAATTTTCTCAAAAGTTTTGTTCAAAATGTTTTCTTTAAATTTATTGTAATAACAGAGCAAAATACACTTATAAAGTGACATAGGTTCTATTTTCACGGTTTACAGGATTTTCAAAAATTGCAAAAGTTTGAATTTTTCTAGCGTCTTCTCACAACTGAAAAAATTGCAAATTTTTTGCGAAAATTGACCAATTGAATAACAAAAAATTAAACTAATGTTAAAACGATAATAATATAGAAGATGTAGCATTACAATACTATGAAAATCGAAAACAGTACACTGATTTTTGGAAGGTTTAGATACCTGTAAATGCCTTTTATCCAAAAGCACAATTTTTTGGAATTGATCACTTTTATCAATAATCCTGCGATATTTAAGAAGCTATTTAAACAGTAAAAATAAAAAATGCCATTACATATTTATGGGCTTTAAGAGTGTAATATAAATATATTGGGGATCCTATTGTATTTTATTTCAATTATCTATGTCCCCGTCTGAAGTTGGGACTCATGGCAGTTGCTTAGGCCAAAGGACGGCCTTGCGAACAACTAGAAAACTCTAGCAGAAACTTCTACGAATCTAATACGAACGATATGTTAGAAAGAATAAAGATATCAAGTTTAGAAATTAAGAATACTCTTCTTATTCCCTTATATTACAAAAGTTCAAAATGTTAGCAACTCTCTGATATTTGGAAACAAAATAAAATCGCCGTTTTTGTAAGCTTAAAAAGTCTTCGTACACACCTGTTGAACAAAACATATTAAGTTATTTAATACTGGGTATGAATTCCATTTGCTTTGATTATTGTCTCTAGTCTTTGCAACATAGATTTCAGCAACGTTGCCGTAGTCGCAGGGTCAATTAAACTTCGGTCTCTCAGACCTCTCATGTTAAATATTTTTTTATTAGACAAACTGTATTTTCTATTTTCAATCCCATAACTGACCACATATGACCTACGGGATCATATGTGATCAGTGAATATTAGGCAATTTAAGACGTGAATGAATTTGCTTTCTTAGTGTTTTAAGGTAGCTATGATCTAGTGGCGCCTCTAGGGTGACCAGATTAGTAGCCAGGGAGGGCACCAAATATAAGAATATTTACCGCTTAAATGTCCGACCTATTTTCATTACTGGACATTCGATTGATGCAAAAGTCTGGTCTAAGGGATCCCAATTCTTTTGTTAATATTCTGTCTTCATAATTCAAGTTTCTGTTGGGTAAATATATTACTTTATTCATGTTAAAAATGGATGACAATATTCATATTGTTTTGTGAAATTTTAAATTTAAAACACGTTTACGAATTCTCGTACAGATCAAAATACAACCAATTTCGCACAGAAGCATTGAGGAACAAATTTTTTAAACACCGTGCTAACATACGTTCCTAACGTGTTTGCAAATGTCAAAATTCAGGCAGACACATGGCGCGGTCGCACATGATTTGTGACCGACGAGTGCAATAAGCTCACATAATTCTCTCTCACTTTCTTCCCTACAATGAAGAAACCATCCTCGTGTTAAAGAGCCAAGCGGCGGCCACAGGCCTCCTGTGTCCAATGCCCTGTTGCCAAATCCTGAGCTGTTGCCACTTGCTCGGTTATCGCTTCCCAACTAGGATAACACAAATTACACTGCTGGCTTGAATAGCCGTTACAGCTTTCTTTCGGAAAATAAGGGTTTCAGTGCAGCTGGTAATTAGTCGATTCTCAAAAATATTTAATTGAAGAAAGCACCTACCATTGACGCAGTTATTCACTTTCTATTCATCTGACTACCAATACAAACAATAAAAAACTGGTCTTATTTTCTTGTTTTATTGGTAACGGTTACGTAATATATTACAACTTTTATACTACTAACACTTCATTCTTCTAATAAACCTTAAGGGAATGACAGAAACACGGCTGAGAGACAAAAAAATATATAATTATTGAAAAGCAAAACGATATATAAAATTCCACGTCTACAACTGATTTCAAAGTCATTTGTCAGATACATACTCTAATGTACAGAATAAAAAATGAGTAGTGCAGGCTAGGATTTGAACCCGAGATCTTCAGCACAAGAAGAAGCCACCCAACCAAATACGCTACGATATTGTCCTTGGGCAGGTCACTGCTGTAGTGTTTTGAATATTACAATGTTCTTGATGCCAGAAAATTCTTTCGAAAAATCGCAAAAGCTACTGTTTATTTCAGACAAAATTCTAAATAAAACGTATTTTAAAATTTAATATTTAAAACGATTGCACTTGGAAATAAATCTCCAGCATGTGTATTGGTGGTGTTCGAAAACATATATATTGTCACTATATAACTCAAACTTTTGCGAAAAACACTCATATTTTAAGAAACGTGCACATGAGATGATTTGAAAGAGTAATAATGAAGAGCAGATTACATTAAGAAAGAAATATGTATAATTATCTTTCGTCTAACGCAGTGTATTCTTCAGACAACGTTCACAGAAGTAACGAATAGTACACAGAAAACTGCCAGAATAGCAAACATTCGTTTCGGTATATTTTTCAGTTTTAGAGGAATATCATTTTGTCACTCAATAGATCTTCATTGTATTAATTGTAATAATTAATTAATTGTATTGTAATAATTTTTTCAAATATACAATTTGTCCGATTTGTTACACACTAGGAAGCTTTAAGTTAAATTTACAATGCGCACGAATAATATGAAACAACTGAATATTTGTAATATTGAAAAATTAAAACTTTGTATGAAAAAAGACTTACAATGTTTTTAAGTACACGTTGCAAAGGTTGCGATAGCTCAGTGGCATCGTTACAGTTTTCCCTGTAACGTTACTGACCGCGAGGCCCTAGAGTTCGAGTTCCGACGTTGGCGGATGTTCGACTGTGGTTACATATGTAGGTCGAAAAACTTTGGAGCCGTTTTTAAGAAAAGTTTGAAAATGCTTCCCAGGGACTTCAACTAAATTACCCCAAAATTTAAAGAATTATTTTCAAAATCGCAGGGCCTCGATTCGGGCCAGATCGTTAATGGAAAATTAGTTTTGACAAAAATTCTACGAATAGTTTACACACTAGTGTTCACAGAGAAACAGACAGACCAGGGGACACATGGACGGAGAGACGGACGTTTTGATATAATAACAACACTCTCTTGGCAACTTAAGTCCCCAAAACGTGTAATTCCATTAAATTCTCGACATCGATTTACTGCAACATTACATACATACCTCTCTAAATATTACTTTTGTTACTCCGTATGTTTACGAGGAAGTAAAAATAAATATATAAATAAATACACTTTCACACACCACACAGTAGGTTACCCGCAAAAAAGAATAATTACAGAGCCCGAATTCCTGCCCGTGAGAATGCAGTTCTAATGTTATTACATAAACAGGGGGTCCCACCAACTATGGACCACCCCCACAACTTCTAAACGGTTCAGGATATCGAAATAAAGTGTTTGCTGAATAATGAGGAATCATGGGGCAAGTAACGAGCCGTAGAGAAATTATCTATAATATTTTTAATTTTCGAGAAATATAATCATCTTCGATTTTTAAATGGAACTATATATTTTTATCACCAGCAATGGATAGACCATGAAAAGAGGATTAAAATGATGTATCATTTGCTAATATTTTGATAGTAACTTGAGTATAAAATTAGGCTTTCTGACATGTGATTTTGAATTAAACGGGTAATCGTTGCAACTCTCGTCTTTTGGGGAAGGTGGCCATCACGACGTCTAGACTGTTGCGTCTTGACTGAGAGGGGTGGCAGTGGGGGATAAGAGGCATAACTACAGTAATTCTTAGTGATGGCACAGACATCACACTAAGAAATACCAATTTTGACAATCAGAATGGGAGACATTTTCCATTTATTTATTTGGATTTAACTTGCCTTCTACTAAAATTTCAAAACATTGATCGTTCCAAAGAACGATATAAAAAAATGGTAGCATAAAGATGTTAATAATAATAAATATCATTTTCAAACTGAATAAGAAGCCAACCACCGTCTCTTCGTTGGTAAATGTCATTTTTAATTAAAATGATCACTCGTCCACTTTGCAACCATACGACTGCTGTTCTTAAATGGAAAAGAAAACTATACACTTCCGTCTTCTGCATTTTCAAGTTTGAGGCAGCACTTGGCGCTATGAAATGAGAAACTCACTAATCAGAATGAACAGTAGCGAATGCAGATATGCATTTTTGTTAAAGTTTGGTAGTTACACTAATAGAACTGTCAAGAGTATTTCAAGTTTTTTATTACTTTGTTCTTCTGGTAGTACGTGTTTAAATAGGAAGTTAAGTTACTGTGAATAATAAGAGAAAATGTCTACCTATCTATTATTTGATGAATTAATCAAGATATTACAACGAAAATCTTTAAGAATTCATTCGCCTCCCATATATTAAAGTGATAGTTTGTTTCTGCACTGAGTTCGAGTTCGGTAAATTTAGAAATGACCTTTATAATTATTATTATTATTGTTATTATTATTATTATTATTATTATTAATTTTATTATTATTATTTTATTATTATTATCGTTTTCGCTACAATATTTTTATTTCGTTTTTTTCGATTATCGTTGATTTGGAATTTCAGAAGAAGAAAAGTTCAACTCAGATGAACAACTGGGAAAAAATTCTCATTCAGATCGTTAAAATTGATGTTTGTTCATATGTTTTTCATGTCAAGATCATGAATTGCTGCAATTACACCTTCATCCTACACGGTCATCTCTCTTACACTCCTCTCTTCACAAAACAGTATCAACGTCGCGAAGGCCACCTTCCCAAAACGGCGACTGTTGCAAAGGCTACCCGTTTACTTGAAAATCTGATGCCAAAAAATCTAATTTTATACTCAAATTACTCTTAAAATACTAACATATGATAAATCATTTTATTCCAATATTCATGATGATAACATTGCTGATGAAAAAATATATAGTTCAATTTAAAAAATCAAAGATGATTAAATTTCTCGAAAACTAAAACTATTATAGAGAATTCCTCTACCAGCCTGTTACTTGCCCCAAGATTTTGCATTGTTCAGCGAAAACTGCAACTCGATACCCTGAACCGTTTAGAAGTTATGGGGGTGGTCCATATTTGCTGGGACACCCGGTATCATATAAACATTAGAAACCCTATGTAACTTGATCGATGATAAATGAAAGCGATTGCTGTATACTAAGCGAATGAATAGGGATGACTAAATACGTCTCGTAGTGGAAACCTCGAAATGTTTACTTTTCATAGCGTCAACTTCGGGTAGCTATATTTTCTTAATTAAACCCCAAAATATCCAAGCAATTATTTCAAATTAAATAAAACTACAATTTTATTGACAATAATACTAACCTGATATGACTTTCTACAAACAATTATAAGGAGATGTGAACTTCTTCATCCTAAATCGTTACTTTTAATTTTAACGATTATGTTAATGTTTGCTACTCAGAGACACGGAGCATGCTCCAAAGAACACAATAAGTAAACGAAATTGAGGATATTATGATTATTATGTCGTAGTAGCTTCATTGTTGAAATGACGACTGATTCTTTCATATGAGATTTTCTGTGTTTCATGAAGATGACCTCGGCGTATACGTATTTCGAAGACGTGTAAACTTCCATGATTTTGACGCGATAAGCGATGACCTCAAACAATCCACTTCGATTCAGAGGGTAGTGTCAAAAATCATTGGCGTGTTAGTGTCGAATGGAAAAGAATGCGTCTAGGAATTGTTCTGAACTTCGAATAATTGAATTTTAAAAACATGTTTATTTGCAAACTTTGCACCTTCATTGAAATTTACTTAACTGCATACGTAAGTTCACATTCCTTCAATTACACATGTCCATAAATAAACATATGTCATTACAATATTATAATAGTATTATTACTTTTTCGCATATTCCATACTGATGCGATATGCTTCGAAAGGCAGCAGACTTACTGGTTAGAATGAAATTTTGAATGTTATAACAATGTATTTCGTATTTGGAACGTGTGAATACTGAGGAGCTGGAAGCTTTAATGTCAATATTTATACGTCAAGACAATTAATGCAAAATTATTGTTTTCTTGTATATTTAATTTGAAAAATTTTCCACAATTTTATATGTAAAGAATTGGCTTCCTAAGAAGGTGGATAAAGGCTTTCTCGAGGGAAAGCGAGTGTTACGATTTATGCTTACAAACTCAGCCTACTTCGCCTTGAAGCGTGTGGAGGAAGGACGCAATTTTCACCGGGAGGTATTTCTGAAAGCCAATTGATGACTCTTTCTTGCTTCCAAGTTGAAGATTGTTCGATAGCAGACTCGAGTAGTATTTTAAAATTTATGCTGTAATTGTTAAACAAATGGAACTTAAAGTATTTAGAATAAAATGAAAAATTAAGGAGCTGAAAACCAGGAATATCTAACCAGCAACAATTTTCGTGGCAATTAATGCAAGCGTTGTGGACGCTTGTCCCCTCCACCCCGTTAGGAACTTCAAATGTATTTGCCGGAGAAACTAAGCAAGCCGTTGCAAAACGGCTTATAGAAAAGCTTAACGTGGGAACTGCCAAAAAATAGTTGCCATGACATGCTAATTTCTTATAAACACTTACGTATCTCGAAAACGAAAGGAAGCGCTAATCAGATTGCGGAATTTTACATCTCGTTTTAAGGCAATTTTAAAAAAGCAATACGTTTTTTTGTAAAATTTAAAAATTTATAAACAATTTCCAAATTTTGCAATTCTAAAGTGGGAAGAGGTTTCTGATGTCCCAGAACCAAAAACTGCGAATTAACAATTTTGCAACAATTAACAATTTTATAAACAATTCCGAAATGTGCGCTATTCCTTCCGGGGAGTGTCCCCAAATTGTCCCTGATTTGATGATAGTAAAATAACAATTTTGACATGAGATGCAAATTAATTGCTTAATATCTAGTTTAATTGTTACTTTAATGATAAATATACAGCTGGTCTTTGAATTTTACTTTCCCTTATTGAAATGGTTCCCTAGAAGTCCTAACGATTCGAGAAAGACAGTATTTTGCATTTTTGCAAATGTAATATACATATGAACAATTGAAAATATGCAATTATAATCGTTTTTCTTATCGCAAAATTCTGTAGTAAACTGGTCATTTGATAAAGTTCATAAATTGCGTTTGGACAAGAATATTGGAATTTAAATATCTATAAGAACGTAATTGTTCTAAAATTAGTGTTATTTTATGTGACATCAATGCAATTTCTTAAAAAAGAATTGTGTTAACAGTGATTAAGTGCTATGAGTTCATATATATTTCAATGAATTTACTTTCATGTTCATTGAAGTGTTTCTTTCATGTATTTTTCATTTGAAAATACTTCCACATCTGAACTGGCGGCGCCCGCCATTTTGTACGACGTAATTTTGTTAGGCACTCCCCCCTGCGTTGAGATTGGCTACGATGGTTTGTGAGGCTCCGCCTGCGACGTTTCGTCATGACAAGGGCTGTCCAAGCCGTGCAAAAGCTGAACTTAGCCGCAGACGGCCGCGATCAATTTATGTTTCCAGTACTGTACCAAAAATTACAAAAATTCAACTTCTTTACCCCAATATTCTCTGCATTATTCTTCAGCGTGATACACGTAATAGAAGGTGAGAAAAAATAAAATGTGAAAAATATGTTTATCGTTGAACCTCAGCAAAATATTGCCCTAAGAGGCTGATTTTTGTGAATCTACGGATTTTTTATTCTTTCATATGAGCATCGCGATTTATGATTTAGTTTGGGAGCACTTTTCACCGCCTAATTCGTCTATATCCTTTCAGGCACAAATTCCGCGAAATTTACTCATTTTGAAAAAAGTACATGACTTTTTTCAAGAGCTGATTTTTTAGAAGACACTCTGTAAGGCACCATTCGCTAACTTCAATTTTGTAATCGGTGCTGTAATGAGTATAGCTACTATTGTATTTAATGTTATTTTGTCTTAAAAATATATCAGTGCAACTTATTTTTACTTTCTCACGTTATTACATAAAAAGTGAAAGTATTGTCATTGTGCGCCGGAAATCGGAGGTTCTTCGACAGAAAATCTCTTATTGTCGGGCCCTGGTGAAGAAAAAAGTGCATAGACATGGTTCATATGTGTTGGAAATTACTTTCTCTCACACGTCGTTTAGTCAGAATTAAGTTTTTGAGGCCCTTGATACCGAAAAATCGATTGACAGCAAAACGCTTTTCCGTGTGTCTGTGGTCAACCCTGGCGCCTAAACAGTTTCTGATGATTTTCTGCGAAATAAGTTTCTCTCAATCAATTATGGGCTAATTGAATCTTTCAGAGTTTAAAAAAGATTTATTGATTTTTGAGGAAACTTAGAAGAAGCCTAAAAAACAATTAGAAAATTTTCTCGAAAATGGCTTCAAACTCCCTATTCTTAAACTTCTCCAAGCAGACGGAAGCCCAACTCCTGGCAGACGGAAGCAATACCACACTTCCCTCTATAAACATACAGGATTTGTCCGGAAAGTAATGTCAATGACTTCAGAACAAATTTATTGACGGTATTGTCACAATCACTTAACACCTTTCAAAGTACATCCTTCCTGCATCAATATACCGCTTCCAGCGCCATTTCCATGAGTCAAAGGCGGCGCAAAAGCCCTTTTCCGGGACGTCCTTCAAGGCGCGAGTTGTAGCAGCCTTAATGTTGTCGGCCGACCCGAAATGCCTCCCTTTATCGGAGTTTTCAGACGTGGGAAGAAAGAGAAGTTTGAGGGGCAATGTCCGAGCTCTATGGAGGTTGTGGGATTGTTGTGACGCGTGTCTTGGCCAAAAAGTCGTTTAAAACGAAGCTGGTGTGCGCGCGTGCATTGTCCTGATGCAGCTTCCAGTCCGTGGCGATGTTGGGTCGGACGCATTGGACCCGAAGTTTCAACCTCTTGAGCACCTGGACGTAACATTTGACTGTCACTGTTGTGCTTGGTGGTGCGAATTCGTGATAGACGATCTCTCGGATATCGAAAAACACAATAAGCATTGACTTGATTTTTGATTTTGGCTACCTGGCCTTTCTGGGCGAGGGGACGGTTACGTGTGCTAGTCGGTACTTTGCCTTTTCGCCTCGGGGTAGTATTCCAATACCTATCCGACAGAGAAGCATTGGACCAGTCTCAGAAGCAGTCTTGGCGAGTTGAACACAAAACTTGATCGCCATGCGTTGCTCGACAGAGCATTGCATTTCGAACTCTGACGAAAACGTCTCTCACGAAAAATGGTGTCCTCACCCTGCGGCAGCTTGCGGGCCACTGGCATTAAGACGGCTTTCTACCCGAAGCCCCCCCCCCAACATCATTACCACCCTAAAAGAGCGAGCTGAGACGTACAGTCGCGTTGGAAAAAATCATTGACATTACTTTCCGGACAAACGTTGTAGATGGCCCAAGGTCTAGGGCTGTACAAACCCACGATTCAAATTTTTTGCGCTGCAATTACTGAAAGTTTTCAGGTATATTTTAAAAACACTTCCTTCCTATATGAGTAGCTGATATTTACAGGTGTTCATTTATGTGTACTTCCAGTAAAATAAAAATCAGGACTGGTTGTGACAAGTGGCCTTTGACCATAGCCTTTTAAATGCAACTCGCGAATTATAGGCGAAAAATCGAAGGAATAATTAGCGAATCGATTCGGATTTTTAAGAATAAGTATTTTTGCTTTGATTTCTGAATTACACATAAACAACTATTATTCTCGAGTTTTACGTTATTGAGAATTCTGGGATAAGTTGAATATCTTCTTATTTCTAAAGATGTTGACATTGGGACTCTAAATGGAAATGTGAGTTATAGGTGATGATAACTGATGTGTAACAAAAATTATCTCTCATGGGAAATAGACAAGGATTTTTTCTTCAAGTCACTTGCAATTAAAAGAAATATTTGTTCCAAGTTCAGCACCGAGATACTTTACAAGTTTCACAACACTTACCTATACTTGGGAATATTATAATAAAATATTTACTTTGTTGAGTTTTACTTTGAATGGTCTGTACTTTTTAATGTTCGATTTGGCAGTATCGCCTTATTTGGGAGAGGCGTACCGCATAGGTCTTATAATTGATTTATAAACGGAGAGTGATGTTTTTATTTGTAATGAAGATTTATGGTTTAGCAATGGATATAATTTTGAAAGTTTCTTTTTACTGTTAGCCAAATTTTGTGATTTTCAATTCAGTGTCGCTGGAGACGCCTAAATATATGATGTAATTTTGAATCAGACCACAGGATTGTTTCATCTAACATTTAATGAAGGAAGATTAGATAATTTTTTGAGTGAACATATTTTTAGATTGGATTTGGTTCAGCTGATTTTAAGTTTCCGTTTTTGTAACCATTCTATGAAAAATATATCTTCCTTGAGTATTCCTACCCCTTCATAAATGTCAACAGTATTTATGAAAAGGGTTGTGTCAACAGAGAAGAAAGCTATTTGAGTGGCATAATTGCAGGAAGTCATTAAATAATATACAGAATAATAGGGGAGATAGTGAGGACCCCTGAGGGACTCCATAATTTTGTACGGAGAAGATTCTGCAGCGTTGATCCAAACTGAAAAGGTTCTGTCCGATAGGAAATATGTAATTAAATTTTCTAGAAATAGCAATATCTCTAGTATTCTTAATTAGATTAGAACTGAATAACATGTGTAGTCAAATGCTTTAGTTTTGTTAACATAAACCAACCAAAATATTTTCTTTTCAAATGAATCTGTGATAAATTCGACTAGGCGGAGAATCTGAAAAATGGCTGAACATTTTTTTCGGCATCCAAATTGAGTAGCCGGAATGCCGTTAACGGATAATGTACATTTAATTAACCTTTTTAACAGTAATTTTTCGAAAACCTTACTCAAATTTGGTAAAAGTTTAATGGGTCTGTAGTGACTTGGGACTGAATGGTGTTTACCTGTTTTGCCATATAAGTGATACAAGAACGTTGCCCTGATTTTGGAAAGTAACCAAACCTTAAACAAAGCTGCTAAATAAATGCCCTAGGAGTAACTCTTTTAGAACCATGTTAGGTACTAGATCATTCTCAGTTGAGTAGTTTGGTCGTAGTTTTTGATTTCAGGATCAATCTCGGGTGAAATGAATTTGGTGAGTTTTGCAGCTGTCAGAATGAGCTTTGTAATTTCATTTTCAACGAAATTCGTGAAGTTCTTGTCAACACTTGAGTGAGGTTTGAATGTATCTGAAAAATGTTTTGCAAGAACCTTGATCAGATTCCACAATATTATTATTATATTTAAGGGGGGATTTTTCTTTTTTTCTTCTGTAATTATTTTAATAGCTTTCCATTGAGATCTAGTGCCTGGGGGTATTTTTGCAAAAGTCGTTGAAATTTCCTCCAGGTTTTGCTTAAGATGTTCTTTTATGAGTGTCCACATTTTATTGATTTTGCCCTTACTCTTGTATTTTGCCAGAGCAAGTGTCTTAAAACACGTTTTAGTCGGGTCGGTGGCCGACATCGCTAAGGCAGTAGTGTCGTGATCTCGGACCGAAGGATCGCAGGTTCGAGTTCCGCCTTCGTCTTTTCACCCCTTATCACCACCATTGCGTTTCATCTTCATAGTTACCATAACGTTAACTCCAATAGAAGTCGCTAGTGTCCTAGATGTTGATGCGACCTTACATAACTAATAAAAAATATTTTGTTAGTTTTATTTTAATTGGGTTTAATATATATTTTGGAATTTCGTCATGAGTTCAAGCATTCTTTTATATTACAATACTAGTAAAACATTAAAGATCACGGGCCAAGAAAAATATGAAAAACACTATTTGATCCTTAAGGGATTAATATCACGTTAAGGTGACCAGAGCTTAAAAACAAAAAACGGGAGTTCGTGACATTTCCTTGACTATAAAAACAAGACACATATTACTAACCTCCGTATTTCACTCGGAAAATGTCTAAAAAGAACCAGAAAATGGAGAAAAACAATGTCAAAAAAGTACATTAGAATGGAACATTAAGAAACAAAACAAAATATCATTTGTTTCATTTACACGTATATTCATGATGAAGCTATCCCGTATTCCTCAATTAAGATTGTTTGCCAAGTCGCACAGAAACTCACAGAAGCCGAATGTTCGGATTATTGAATTATCGGTAACGATATCAATAGCGATTAAATATATACAAGCTCAAATCAGGGGAGAGCTCATTTTCCCTTCTTAGACTCGCTTCTCTATCTCCTTCTTCATTTCAATAGTATGTCAAACACTCTTGTTACGTCGTACATCAGTGTTGGATCTACTAGCTAGCCCCTTTTTTATAAACGAATGCAAACCCAACGGAACACATTATGATAAATTTAAAATTGTTGACGGTACTTTATGCCGATTAGTGTTTGTCACAAAAACAGGCCATTTTGGCGTCCCGTTTCCCGTTCACAAAATACGGGACGGAGACATGACTAAAAAGGGACTGTCCCGGCTAATACGGTTCGCTTGGTCACCTTGTATCATGTAGCCCTTGTGGTTTTTACAGTTTATTTTGCGATAAATATATAAACGAATGAGCCTTTTTGTAGTATGCTGATAAAAATGACACGTGTCATTTATTTATGAGTGGTACTTCACACCTTCACCTGTCGAGCCACTACTTACCGACGGAGAGAAGGTTGCGGCCTGGCTGGGTCGGTGCCGGTTGCATCGCGTAGGCCCAATACAAGTTCCGGCCCGCGGCGGCGGGGTCAGGCGAACAAGTTGGCGACCGCTTCGCGCTGTTCGTTTGTTTGCCGCCCGCAGCGGCCTGCGCTGCCGGTCGGCCGCATGGCCGCAGGCGAACACCGCGACAAACCGAACTGCCCCTTCGCCTGCCCCTCCCCTCCCATGCGACCGTCCCTCCCCGACCCCCGCTCCAGGGCGGACCGTTCTGCCTCGACGGTGTGTCAACGGCTGTCTTGGAGTTTCCGGAACGTCCAACTATGGGCTGTAGTTAGTGTTGCCACCTCTCAGGGCTCTACCAGAGGCGGCGCACTCAATACAGAAAAATCGGAAAGAAGCACTACACAATTCGTTGCTATCTTCCTAATAATATGGACATATCCATTTTCCATTTATGTTATCCATTTTCTTATCCGGGACGAATTGCCTCCGTTTTAAGAAGATAAAAATTTTGTTTGAGATTTGTGATAAATCATTAAAAATCTCAGGCAAAAATGTTCTCCTTAAAACGGATTCTTCCTACTTATCCAGTACTTATTTATTTATTTATTTACGTCAAAAACAGTTAAAACCGTATGACGGGCTATGGGGAAAAGTGAATTGTACATTTTCAAAATTCTGATCCCTACACTAAATCATATACTACTTAAGTTTTGAATTTTGAAAGGGAGAAAAAAACAAAAACTCCCATGTAATAAAATCGATTTTCAAGGATAAATAAGCAATAAATTTTGAATTTTGAAAGGGAGAAAAAAACCAAAAAAAACTCCCATGTAATAAAATCTATTTTCAAGGATAAATAAGCAATAATTTTGAATTTTGAAAGGGAGAAAAAACAAACAAAAAAAACTCCCATGTAATAAAAATCTATTTTCAAGGATAAATAAGTAATACATTTTGACTCTTATTACTTCCTGCCGCGACAACGTGGAAACGATAATTTGAATAATTGTATTTCCCACTGAATTCTAGAAGACGTGCACAGAAAATGAAGTCACATTTATGTCCAGAAGCAAAACAAGGGGCCATCTCAGCATTTGCTCAATGGATCAGGGAAACTGGACGAAAAACCTGATCGAGATGGGGGTCATTGACCCGGAAGTTGTAGTACAATAGTTGTTACAGGTTGTTTATACTCATTTATACAGTCCAAATGGTAAATAATGCATTATGTATCATTGTTAAAATTAATGTTACTTTTCTTGTGATGCTCAGTATAATCTCTAATTGTATAGAAACAGTTATGCAGCAGAAACGATTTCACTTGTGATTTAAACTTTTCTATTGAATTTAATCGTTTAATGTCATCTGGCAAAGTGTTGTAAAATAATGTACATGTATTGTATGTGAATTTTTTGTAATGAGCTGTTGATACTGTCACCTGATGAATATGATTTCTACGTCGAGTGTTATAGTAATAGACTTCGGCATTTTCTGAAAATATATTCCCGCCCTTAAGCAAGTCATTTTTACAAAAACCACTGATTCGTAAATAAAAAGACACGGTAATGGTAGAATTCCTAGATTAATGAAGAGAGGCTTACATGAATCACGTGGGTGGGATTTGGTTATTATTCGTACAATTCGTTTTTGTAATCTAAAAGTCTGGGAGCTATAAGATGTATTTTCCCAGAATATTATGCCATATCTCAGGCGGGAATGAACATTCGCGAAATATACACAACGAGCAGTATGAAGGCTGACTGAATTTGAAGGAATTCTGAACGCGTAGTATAATGAACTTAATTTTGTGTTCAATTCATTTAAATGGACGTTCCATTTAAGGTTTGACTGAATTGAGAGACTGAAATTTTGTTGCCTTAACATCAGTCAATGGTACACTGTTCATTTTCAATGGAGCACAGAATTGTTTATTTGATATGGAAAACTGCATTAAAACCGTTTTCTTTTCGTTTACTATTAATTTGTTATTTCGGAACCAATTTGAAACATCTGATATTGTACTATTCACGGTTTCTTTATTGCAAAGGATGTTCGTATCATCCGCAAAGAGAACCGTTTTTCCGTTTCGAATCGTCGAGGGCATATCATTTACGTAAAGTAGGAACAGAATAGGGCCTAAAATCGATCCTTGAGGAACTCCACATGCAACGGGCAAAGAGTCGGAAAGGTGCGTACGTAATGTTCCATCATTCCAGTAAGGTATTTCAACTTTCTGAGATCGTTGTTTAAGATGCGAACATAACCAATCTAGAGCAATACCACGGATTCCATATGAAGGTAATTTTGAAAGTAAAATGTCATGATCAATGACGTCAAAAGCTTTTGAGAGATCTAAAAATAATCCAATAGGTGCCTCGTTTTGATCTAATGATGAGGCGACATCTTTAAGAAAAGAAAATATAGCTGTTTCTGTTGATTTTGATTTTCTAAATCCATGTTGGCAATCTGAAAGCGCGTCGTGTTTACTGAGAAACGTTTCCATTCGTACGTAAAAAAGTCTCTCTAATATTTTTGAAAAAACTGATAGAAGAGAAATGGGCCGATTTGGAGAAAATAAAGGCCTGTTTGGAGAAAATACCCGGAAACCGACGGTAGGTCGACGCCGGAACGTGCCATCTAGCGGGGAAAAATCACCATTTCCTAAGGAAAAAGCATGCACTACACTAACGGGACTAATGACCCAAGCTGTTGACGTGCCTGGAATCACTAACCAACCAACAACCAACCGAAAAAATTCAAACCTTTGCAATTTTCGAAAATTCAGAGTTAACCGTGAAAATGGGACCTATGCCACATTTAAGTGTATTTTACTCTATTTTGTAAGAAATTTGAAGA
The DNA here is from genome assembly GCA_011170035.1 of Teleogryllus occipitalis. Lineage (NCBI taxonomy): Eukaryota > Metazoa > Arthropoda > Insecta > Orthoptera > Gryllidae > Teleogryllus > Teleogryllus occipitalis. The sequence goes on from BLKR01008512.1 coordinate 16,758, forward strand.
AAAAATTTAGAGCTGTTTCTGAGAAAATTTTGAAAACGACCGGGGTGCTTCATGTAAAGTAAATCCAAATTTTAAAGAATATTCCTCAAAATCCCAAAGATTCAACTGGAGCCAGATCGACAAGGGATTCTTCAATTTGAAAGAGATCGTACCAATGGTTTAGGCGCTAGTAGTGTTCACAGAATGACGGCCAGACGGACGGATGGCCAGACGGCCAGACGGACGTTTTTTGTATTGTAGAGAAAGTTATGTAATGCTGCGCGAAAAATTCGCGAATTCTCGGCACAAAAAAATCCACTGCCGGTCCTAATAACGACAAAGTGGATAAATCCTGATGCTTAATGAAGAAAAAAATCATCTAACACGTGGTGTAGCCAGAATCCCTGTTTTGTGGGTCCTTGATGGCGAAAAACCAATTGAAAGCATAACGTCCGTTCGTCCTTCTGTCCATCTGTCTGGTGTATGTGAACAAACCTAGCGCCTAAACCATGGGTAGGATTTGAAAATTGAAGAACCCCTGTCGTTTTTGCGAGAGTCGAAACTGCGATTTTGAAAACCATTCATACATTTTGGGGGTAAATTTTCTCAAAAAGTCTCCAAATTTTTTCTTTAACTTTCTTGTAACAATGGAGTAAAATACATTTATAAAGGAAGCATAGGTACAATTTTCACCGTTTATACTGAATTTTCGAAAATTTCAAAAGTTTGGATTTTTTCGGCTTCTTCCTACAGCTACAAAATTAAAGACAGAAATTTTTCCTTCAAATGAAATTTATTGTGCATAAATAATTTTTTCAATAAGGTTATGTACATTGTTTCGGAAATTATAGTAGTTTTTATGCAATAGTGCATGGAATATTAGCAATTTTAAAAAATTACGAAAATAAGATTTTCTCAAAAACGGCTCCAACTTTTTTCTTTACATTTTTGGTAGGGTTTGTGCCGAATATTATGCCACCTATACCATGACATAAAAGCCAAATTGCTCTTTTCTTTTTTTTCAATCATTTTAAATATGCTATTTTTACTTGTCTCTCACGTCGGTAATATTTACATTAAAGGCCATTTATTCACATTATTGTATTTATGAGTACATGTGCTTTAAATAATGTCAAATAAAGTTGCTCGAAAACGCATCCGTTTTCTGCACATATGAGCTTAAAACTCCGCATTTTCAGAAACGCCAAATTTTTCCAATAGATAGGGCTATGTGCGCTATTTAAGAAGACATAAAGTTAATTACAGTGTATTCATTGTTTGTTTTTTTCAAAAATTACACAAATGTAATTTTTTTGTCATACGTCTCACTCCGTTACAATGGATATTTTCATCAATTTGTATGCATTATTACAATTGTGAGTGGAGGTGCTTCAAATGACTTTATATGAACTTTTTCGAAAACTCAATAGATTCCTGTG
>BLKR01008513.1:0-18173 GCA_011170035.1 Teleogryllus occipitalis
ATTATTATTATGTTTTAATTGTTTCAAAATACTCCGAAATCATTTCCCTGGCATGAAGCATATTACTTATTAAAACTACTTCTCCATATCTTGGAATAATAAATCATTGTGTATACGATATACATAGATATGTTATAAATCCTTAGTTCACTCCCTCTCTGAGTTAAGTATCAGTTTCTTCAGAATAATTTTCACCGGAAATTATTGTTGTTTTACATTCCCTACTTTCCTTATCTTGTGTTTATTTATTTTTCGCGCGGAAGTGAAACTTGTGGATTTTGTGTCCTAGACGTGACACACATGTTAACGATTTTATATTATGACGCATTGAATAAATTTTTGCGTATGGTGTGATATATGTTAGCCCACATGTATCACTCTGTCAAGAATAAATCATCGCAGGCGAGAGCTGCCAACCCTGGGGAACATGCCATGCAACGGAAAACGTATTACGCTTCAAACATTTGTATATTGATGATCGCACACATGCGCACGAAAGTGTGAGACTAGCCGATACCGCGTGATATTGTGATTCTCATTTTTATGATAGTGTTTTAAAAATGAGGTGAATATCAGCCAACCTCTCATTACCTGTAATAGGAGACCTCTGCCTTTAATGAAAAATAAAAGTATTATTATTATTATTATTATTATTATTATTATTATTATTATTATTATTATTATTATTATTATTATTATTATAAAATGAATACAGGACTGAAGTAAGAAATGTTCAAAGGATTCTTGGAGTGCATGTCTTTCAGCAACCTGGGAACACAGGAAGTATAGCTGTTTTTTTATAGTTGGTTCAAGAGATACTACCGAAGACAGGGGGTAAGAGAGCTGTTGAACGGGTCAGCCTGTCTTGCTTTTTATGTTTTTCCCCCAAAAATATTATTGAGTGTGAAATCTTCTTAAACATTCTATTAATTTTAACTGCTTCGATGCTTCTCGATTCTACCCTGCCTGTCCAGAGCCTGTAGAATCTGCAACTGTATGTGAAATTAAACTAATTACTTGGTATTCTGCACAGTTGAATTACACGAGTGTACCTCTGTGCTCGGTAATAACGTTAAAAAGGAATAGTTTGTATTGACAAGGGTGAATTGTATTGTTATAAATTACAAGAAGACACACAGAACAAGTGACGGAGGATACGAGGTCTTGAAGAAAAACATATATTACAGGCTTAATATGGAAATGGGAAAATAGGGAAGAGGGTGGGGTTTAACATGCGAGAGTTCTCATATGGATACACTACTTATCACCCATTTGTGTAATAAAGTTGTAAAGATTCTCGAGAGTGTAGTAATTCACAGCGTTTCAGCAGTGTATTAATAGGTGCTTTGAAACCATAAAAACATTCTTCTAGAGTTTTTCTTTTCTTTTCAGAATATCCTAAAGGGAACCTGCAGAAGTTCTGAACTTATCGATTTGCCTTGTCGAATCTGAATCGAATGAGACATTTAACATCTCCGTATGTGCGGTAAATCCCTCAGACCGCGCTTTAAAAACAAAAAAGTGGATATTTTAAAGTAATGTCGTCGAATCTTCAAAGTAGATCGGCAAAACATTTTCAGTTCTCCACCAGAAGACCCGGACGCATCAGAAACCTCATTTTCCTCGGTTGCTGGAGCGAAAGGGGTCTGTCCCTTAGTGATGAACGGGCGCAGTTGTAACACAATGCATACAATACACAATACAATAGTGTAATTAATAAGGCATTGTAATAATTATAGTTATTAGAATAATGTGTAGAATATTAAGATTTCAATAATGGCGGGAAAATGACCTAATCAATTGATTTTATACAGTTACATCTAAGTACTATTTAACAATTATTTCATGACTGGATTTTTTTCTCTCTCTCTTAAACTTATTTTACGTTATCACAGGGTGATATAGTGGTTTTAAACATGTAACAAAAGTATCCTATTACTAAGTAATTATACACAAATAATAATTAAATAAATTCAACGAATCATTTCATATTGTATTTCATATTGAGCGTATCATTTCATACATTGTTCATTTCCATAAAAAGTAATGATGAGAATATCTAATGTAAATAAATCGTATATTACTGTCTAGTCGCGACATCATTTCCGAAACAAATGCCGTGTTTGAACATGCTTGGAATCTGTTAATAAATGTGAACCAACTTCTTTATCTCCTGCGACTAAAGGCTTCTGCAAATAGCTCTCCCTTTCACTACGAAGTTGATTAAAATTTCACATCTATGGTGGACAGGCGAAATTCAGTGTTGAGAGCAAAGTTCACGGTACCGCAACGACTTGGGAAGTTCTTGGAATGAATTCTGGCTCTGGATTTCTTTGCAATTTGCACTCCGAGAAACTTCTTAATAAACAGGACGAAATTTATATCGATCCTCAAATGTTTTTTGTGTACTTCTCCACATTCCTGAGAGCTTTGGAGGGCGTAAATTAATTTCTAGTGCGCCGTGTTGAAGATTTTGAAAAATATGTTAAGACTTAATTACATTTCTTTCAAGAAGGGCATGTTAAATTAAATAATGTAAAATTATGGTTATTTTTGCTCCATGGGCGTTATACCAGTTCTTAAGATTAAGTTAACTCCACTTAACGCCTACGGTACATACCTGATCTTATTTTTTACCTAATTTTAATGGTTCTGAATTACGTATTTACTCATTAACTAGTTACTAACTTGAGTCAGTTTGTCTTTTCATGTTTTTATCCCTTGATTCCCTTTCATAATTCCCTCCTAAAGAGAGCATGTAGCATAATTCAACAGTTTTCATATTTAAAGTAACCAAGATCCTCTCTGTTCATGCATCCACCTTACGCACTGTATATCAAAATTAATAACAAGCAATAACGAATTTGTATGTGTGTGTGCATATATATATATATATATATATATATATATATATATATATATATATATATACGCAAATTAATTAACAATAATTATAAAAATACATTGAATATTCATATTCAGTATACCCCAAACTTTACTAAGTATCCAGATGTTACGATACATTACATCTTCGTGATTTTACATTCTCGCTGCCACATACACAGTAGAGAGCAATTTATGTCGCGTACAATTTTTCTAAAATTTGAGTACTTTTCGCATACTTTTTCGTGACAATTTTTAATAAAATGATTTTGTAAAGAAAAACGTCCTTCAGAAATAAAATGTGTTTAAATGTACTACACATCTCTCTCTCTCTCTCTCTCTCTCTCTCTCTCTCTCTCTCTCTCTCTCTCTCTCTCTCTCTCTCTCTCTCTCTCTCTCTCCCTCTCTCACCTTCACTCGCACTTTTTTCTCTGTGTCTCTTCATCTCTTCACATATTCTCTTTATCTCTGTATCTGTGCATCCCTGTATCTCTTTATCTTCGTGTGTCTCTGTATCTCTAATGTATATCTCTGTATTTCTCTGTATGCCTCATCACCTCTTTGTATCTCTATTCGTCTCTCATCCTCTGCATCTCTCGTCCTTTCTTTCTATCTTTGTCCTTCTCTCTTTCTTTTTGTTTCTCTGTTTCTTTTTCTCTCCCTTTCTTTCTCTTTCTCTTTTTCTTTCTCTTTCTTTCTCTCTCTTTCCCTCTATCTCTCTTTCGCCTTCTGTTTTTTCTTTCGCGTTTTCTCTTTCTTTCTTTTCTCTTCTTCTCTCTCTCTTTCTCTATCTCTCTTCTTTCGTTAGTAAACAATGAATCGTGATATAATGCACCAGTTTTAGATATCTGGGATATTTAATATATTTTCTCAATTTTGTCTCTGCCATTCATATGTTCAGGCTATTTTATTTCTGTCTGGATTTCAGAAATTATTTGGTTCGGAACTCTCTCTTTATATGTACCTATTTGTGTAGCAGAAGAGTTTCAATAATATTTGTGATCATTTTCTTTTTTGCATGTCAGTGAACTACTTTACATACGTTCCTAAAATTGTTGATTTTACATTTGAGGAAATATAAATGAAACAAAAATAATAGGACAAAATGTAAACTGGTAGTAAATTCAATTTCATTATCTTTAGCTCGCATAATATAATATGTTTATCATTTCCTATATACACGATTCAATGATGTTTCAGGTTTCAATTTCTGTTGTAGGTGAGTTCTAGAATACAATAATAATTTTGATCTTGCAAAAGCTTTCCACATGCTGCATTTTTAATAGAAATGCTATTTAAATTCAGGTTACATAAAAACGTAAGCAATGTTTTCTGAACGCTTGCTGATTTGATTTTGTATTATTCCTTCAACCATTTTTTACAGACAATTTTGCAAGTGGGGAAGAAATTCTAAATATTTTGTCTAATATATACATGTAGCGACTCGTGTACCAACAAAATGATTTAAGTCTGCACCGAGGATAATTAATAGGGTTATTAACCCAACTGTAGATGACCTTTCTGCGTTTGTAAAATTAATGATCGAAAGAAAAAATACAAAATTATATTTGGAATCATTCAGAAAGCTTTGTGTTCCAATTTCTAGAACTACTTTCGAGTTTGGAGTTCAATTGGTTTAAATTATTAAAAATTAAATTATTTAAGAACGGAATAAAAAGCATGATATCTTGGGTGAAATTATTAATTTTTCATCCTGTTCGAAAGTCAGTGCAGTAAAAAAATAGTGTTGATTCCAAGCTTAATCCCGTTTGAATTCCCGTTCGTGACGTCAAGGAATATGCCTCACGCTGCGCCTTAACGAAGTTCTTGGCTCCGCCCCCACTGAGATTCCAAGACCAAGTCGTGGGACCTCTCTCTGCTCCTCGTTTCGGAGCTGCTGGTAGCGACGCGGAGGCGGTATCTGACACGAAAGTTGTTCGAGTGAAAATACTCCGCAAATAACTCTGCTGGCCCGCTCCCACCGGGGCGTTTCCCCTAGTAGATCGAATTACGGGTAATTTTTTAGAGTGACACCGCTCGCCGGCCCGGCCGCCGCCGCCGCCGCCGCCGCAAAAAAACCAGTGCCAGCGAGAGAGTTGGTCGCGTCCTCGACCTGCCTCCGACGCCTGCCGCAGCCCCCTGGGCGTCGTAGCTTGGCGTCGCTGCTCTCGTGCGAAAGATGGAGGCGGGGGTGGAGGAGACTTCGGAAGGGAGGTGGAGGAGGAGCTGGATCTCCGACGGAGGCACGTAGTCAGCTGATCCACTACGTCATTTGTGTATGAAGCGTTTGACGTGTATTTACTACAAAATATTTATCAGAACTGTAAGTTGTTTCAAGAGACATTTTTTCTTTCCCTTTCCTTTTATTTTCACTCTTAATTCGCGTATAGGTTTTCAATGTTCGGTCTTATACCGCCATCCTGATGGATGTTTTTTCTAGATTTACTCTATCGCTTAAGGCGTATGCCTAGATGGTCGTAAATGTACACGGAAATGTAAAATAGGTCCTCCTTTTTGTTCAGTGTTCAAAATTGAGACATTTCGGTTGTATATGATAATAGCTGATATTTTGGGCGGATTTAGAATTATTGATTTTAACCCTTCAGTGGTCGCGTGGATTACTACTGCAATTCTTCAGAACGGCTCCAAATATTTCAATGCAATTTGCTATTCATGACGAGGTTCCACCGTTCTTTAATATTCTTAAAATAATATTTCGGATCTCCTATTAGGAAACTGACAAATTGAAGGGAAAAAAAGTTTTAAAAAATGTACTTTGGGTGGTGATAGATGGCAGCTCGCAAGAGTATATGGCAAGTCCGAATAGACCAGGCCAAAGAAAATAGAAAACTAATACGAGAAAGCCTGTGCCATTCTGCATTATCACTAGCTTTGCTATTGAGATTATGGAACATTTTACCAAGGTATCCTGTGCGTGCTATTTCTTGTAAAGACAGAATGAAAAGAGAGCTGATGACCCTGTTTAAAAATGTGGAAATTAGCTGTACTAATTTTTTCCTGAACCGAATAATATAGTAAGAACCAACGTCGCGATTACAAAATGTACAACTTTTGCAAACAAAAGTTCTTATCTCTTGTACATATATTGTTTATGACTTTGATAAAGCTTAATAAATTCAGACTTCTTAAACGTAGTGACAGTGAAACATTACCATTTAATAAATAAAGCATTTTTGACCTTTCGCTATCCTATTCATCTCGCTAGTCAAAAACGAAATTCTCGGAATAATTATCTAAACTGCAGTGCCGCAGCTTGCATGGCAACGCCGCGTGAAAAGCTATTCTAAAACACTACAGTTAAATAACAAACTCTTAATGCGTGTAGGATAATTAAATTACTATTGTTTTACGATTCGCAAAATTAATTTAATTTATTAAGTTGTTTAATATTAACGTAAATAATGTGAAGGGATTCTCACTATATCCAAGTGATCCAAGTACATCTCAAATTACTTATACAGAGTATATATTCTAAATAACCATCTGAATTACTTTCTTCAATTTTACAAAAGAATAGAGAGGGAACGCCGAAAATGGGTCCAGTGCAACATTCTTTACTGTTATTACTTTTTTACATGTATGTATTTACACATGTATTTACACGTATGTATTTACTACATACGTGGGAAAAATATTAAAGAGAAAATTTGGGGCCGTTTCTGAAAAAATAATTGTTTAAAATACAAAAATTGGGTTTTACGCAAAAGTACGCAAAAAATACTCATTTTTTGGGAAAGTTGAACAAGACCCATTTGAAGATATTTGTTTGATGAACACACTTCATTCGAAAAAAGTATCTCCATAATTGTGATAGTAGGAAGACGCTGAAAACATTTGGAACTTTTTGAATTTTCGAAAAATCAAGGATTTCAACGAAAAATGAAAGTGCACCATTCTTTTAAACGTTCGTTACGCCATCCGAGGCCAGAATATATTAAAAAAATTGATGCCGTTTTTTAAAAAATGTTTCAAAAATTAAAAATCGTCTTTAATTATACCAACGTTCCCGAAGAATACTCCAATTGTCGAAAAATTGAGTATGATCTTATTTCAAAATCGGTCTTTCGAGAACAGATTTCATGAAGAAAAAAACTCTATTTTCAATTTTTACCTTCTCGTGTACGTACATATATACGGAAGAATATAGGTAGTATAGAGAAATTTATTTTTTATTTTATTTTACGTCAAAAACAGTTAAAAACTGTGTGATGTGCTATGGGGAGAAATGAATTCTTTGCACGTTTTCAAAAATTCTGTGATGCATACCCCAAGCCATATACTACTTGAATTTTGAGTACAGAAAGAAAATAAGTGTTTTTTACAAGGATTATTTACAAAAATATTCACTCCAATGAAATAAAACCTATTTTCAAGGGTAAATCAACAATTAATTTGAGCTCTTATCACTTATCATGTCCTTCTTTAAGGAATAATACTACCTGCAACGACATCATGGAGAACGATAATTTGAATAACTATATTTCCCACTGAATTCTAGAAGTCGTGCTCAGATAATGAAGTTACATTTATGTCCAGAAGCAAAACAAGGGGCCATCTCAGCATTTGCTCAAAGGATCAGGGAAACTGTACCTAGAGGAATCCTGATCGAGAGGGGGGCATTAACCCGGAGGCTGCGGTACAATACTTGTTACAGGTTGTTTACATTTATACAGTCCAAATGGTAAATGATGCATTAAATATCATTGTTAAAATGAACTTTCCTTGTGGTGCTCAGAATAGACTCTAATTGTATAGAAACAGTTATGTAGGAGAAACGATTTCACTTGGGATTTAAACTTTTCTATTGAATTTAATCGTTTAATGTCCTGTGGCATTTTGTAAAATGATGTATATGAATTGTATGTAAAGTTTTTGTAATGAGTTGTTGATACTGTTATCTGATGAATATGATTTCTCCGTCGAGTGTTCTAGTAATAGATATCGGCGTTTTCTGTAAATATATTCCCGCCCTTAAACAAATCATTTTTGACAAAAACCACTGATTGATAAATCAATAGGCAAGGTAATAGTAAAATTCCTAGATTAATAAAGAGAGGCATACAAGAATCACGTGGGTGGGATTTGGTTATTATTCGTACAATTCTTTTTTATAATCTAAACGTCTGGGAGCTATAAGATGTATTTCCTCAGAATATTATGCCATATCTGAAGTGGGAAAAACATTTACGAAGTATACACAACGAACAGATTGAAGGCTGACAGAATATGAAAGAATTTTCAACGCGTAGCATAATGAACTTAATTTTGCGTTCAATTCATTTAAATGGACGTTCCATTCAAGATTTCACTGAATTGAAAGACCTAACAATTTTGTTTCATTAACATCAGTGAATGGTACACCGTTCATTTTCAATGGAGCACAGAATGGTTTATTTGAAATGGAAAACTGCATTAAAACTGTTTTTTTCATTCACTGTTAATTTATTTCGGAACCAATTTGAAACATCTGATATTGTATTATTTACGGTTTCTTTATTGCAAAGAATGAACCCGCAAAGCAAACTGTTCTTCCGTTTCGACTCGTCGAGGTCATATCGTTTACGTATAGTAAGAAGAGAATACGGCCTAAAATCGATCCTTGAGGAACTCCACGTGCAATTGGCAAAGAGTCGGAAAGATGTGTACATAATGTTCCATCATTCCAGTAAGGTATTTCCACTCTCTGAGATCGTTTTTTAAGGTACGTTTATGTAATGTCTTCCGTATTCCCTGCACGCTCTATCTGGAATACGATGGCCGTACATTGAACACTTTCCGTCCCATTCGGCCCATTCCACTCTATCCGTTTCTCCCTGCTCTCATACCGGGAGCGGTAGCTCAGTGCATCAACTGATGTCACTGCAGCGCCTCTGACCGGGAGGTCTTAGGTTTCGAGTCCTGACGGCGGCAGGATTTTCGACACTAGCTGTTCAGCTAGGTCGAATTCAGTTGCTGTCTGGTGGAGAATTCTAGCGGCCGGCTGCTCTGATCGGTAGTTTTCTGTGGTTTCTCCCATCAACACCAGGCGAATGCCGGAGCAGTACCCTACCAAACGGGCCACGGACGCGGGCGATCTGTCTTTCCTCTTCCTTGTCCTATCCTCTCCCCTTACACACACACACACACACACTAACATGCACTACACTACCACATATTTCGGAAGACCGGTGGGGAGCTTAGAGCTTGTTCCGGTTGGGGCGGTGCCTCGCTGGAGGGAGAGCCCTGGTTAGGGGGAAACCCCGCTAGCCGACGGTAGGTCGGCGCCGGATCTCGCCATCCGGCGGGGTAAGATCACCACTATCTCCGGAGAAAAAAACATGCACTACACTAACGGGACTAATGACCGAAGCAGTTGACGCGCCCGGAAACACGAAAAAATCAATCAAACAATCAATCAATCAATCCTCGCTCTCATAGTTTGCCTGTCTTCCCCACGCGCTCTATCTGGCATACCATGGCCTCCTTCAAACACCTCCCGTCCCTTTTATTCGTGATCGTCGGAGAGAATGATGGCAAGGAAAGATCATCGACTTCGCTGGTCCAACCGCGCCTCCATCGTGTTATAGTGACCGCAGTCACTGCTGCCGCAGCATCTGTCGCAGTGAAATAATGCGAGGATGATGGTGGATATTTCCATCGGTGCAGCCAATAAACACTCTAATTTCTTATGACGAGTTTGTCTTGAAATGCAATTTTATTTGCGTCCAGAGGATAGAGGCCAGAGGCACTCAGTTGCAAAATAGCCTAATCCTCAATTTCTCCGTTTTGAAGATAGTTTCGTGAATGGTTGCAGAAACGGGTGTGGGTGGAAGATGGCCCTATCGTTAAATCAGACTTCTGACTACAGTTTTTGGAGGTGGTAGTTTGGTTCGTTGTGAATATCGTTTGCAAGCCATGATGCTGTCAAAATTATTACGTCCGGATTATAAATATCAACCAAATTCCACAAATTAATTGCTTTACTGTACAAACGTCTACAGTTAACCTGCAGGAGCCCATAACCGATTCAGTCAGGGATTTCCCCTACCTGCATAATAATCCATACTTGTTCTTATTGAAATAACCATAAAAGAGAAATAAAATTAAGAGAAATAGAACTGTTTTCACTACTGAAGCTTTCGTCAGATTCTCACAACGTACGTGATAAATATTCTTTTATATCCTAATTATTCATACTACCACTACCACCCACCAACACCACCACCACCACCACCACCACCACTATGAATATCTACTTCAAATCAACATATCTTGAAAACCTCTTTTCCTTTTCATTCCACAAATACTAAAATACGTCTATTATTATTTCTGTTGTGACCGCCCGCGTGCTTTTGCAAGCCCCGCCACCGAGCCACATAATGGCGGGAAGCGCGCGGGCCGTCACGCCAGAATGGGCGGACGGTGACTCGCCGCCATCCTTGGCGGCAAGCCCAGCCGGCGAGCCGCGGGGCCCAACGGGCTATTTAGCGGGCCTCCCCGCAGTGAGAGCTCAGTCTGGATCCAGTCAGCGATAGTCGGGAACCGTGTCTGAGGAGAGCACACGGGAGCAGTGAGAGGCAAGGGGCGGTGAACCTACCTCCCACTTATCTACGCCGTAGGGAGACGGCGTGACGCCCGGCCTAGTGGGGGCGCGGGCCTGGAGAGCCTGGATCCGGAGCGCACACGGGAGCAGGACCGTGGCAGGGGAACGCACACGGGAGATGGACCGTGGCGGAGGCAAGCAAGACGGGACGACAGCCGAGAAGACAGTCTTGCAATGTTAGCGGTTGGACCACTATTGTAAAGAGATAAATAAATTGTTATCGTTGACGCGTGCCTTTTTTTGTGTACATAACAATTTCAAAATATTTCGTGTGGATTATTATGACCAACAGACTGCTGTAGTAATTTATACCGATGATCGATGTATGATAAAAGCAACCATTATAACTTTTCGAAAAGGACTTTTTGTCAGTCATTCAAACTAATTTGTTTTTCACTAACTCGCCACACCATAGTTCCTGTAATTCCTCACGTAATACATGTCATCCCCATCATGTTACTGTATGTTTGTACTTCAAGTTTTTTTTAACTTTTTGTTTACTCAGTTTTCCTATTTTATGCCCTTTTTTACGGTTACTTCGCCATAATAGTCGCATCCACTCGTTAACCTTAACTTGTCTCTGCCGTTTCTTTCAAATTTATTGTGTCCATTTCCGTCGCCATTATCGTTAGACGCATTCTCCTCAATGGTAGGCGCTGACGTCCCTCGCTTTACGACATGTGGCGTCTTATGGGACCACACTGTCTCTCTTGCCTTCTATTCCGTCACCTCTCTCAAAGCTCTTCAAGTTTCTTATCTACAATGTGCGTAAGATAATTTCTTTCTCTCCTTCTTTCCCTCTTTTTCTTTCTTGCTTTACTTTCTTCTTTGTTTATTTTTTGCCACTAGGTACTTAGTTTGTAGATTGCTGATGAATTGGGAGTGTTTGGTTGTACCACCATTCACGAGTGTTCCAGTGGAATTGTTAAATACTCGTACTAAAAAATGAAATCTAAAATATTTTCTCTTTGCAAGTAATCTGTGTATTTCGTTGGACCTTGCAATTTCAAGTGCTGCAAAATCTCGTCTCTAACATTTATCCTTATTTAACTGTTGACGGTAAAAGGTATATATACAACTTTCGAGCTAATATGTCATCTCATTAACATTTGCCTTTGAAAACTAATTTCAACAACACCATTTTCCCTGTGGATTTACTTGTTGATGGGATATTTATCATTATAATCATACCGGCCGTATATCAAAGGTTTTTTTGTTGAGATGTTTGAAAAGACGCGATTTTTGAAAAGTAATGTGATGTTTCGAAAGTACAATTAGTTTAAGTTGTTTCTCATTTTCAGAGAGAGAGAGAGAGAGAGAGAGAGAGAGAGAGAGGGGGGGTGAGAGAGACTGAGAGACAATCATCATTATTCATGTAGTTAGACCTTTTAGATATACCTGAAATGTTCATTTGCTAACTAATGATTATATATCTTATCTACTTTATAAAATCTATTTGAATAACGTGGTTTAAGAAAATCAAATCCAATTAATTAGTATAATAATTATGAGGTTTATAAACTACGGCATCATTTAATTTTTAAAGATTCGCAATAACCTAAAATTATGAATTTATTAACATAACATATATTGGTTTCTTTTCCTTTTGTTTTCGATAACATATTTTGAAGTATTATGTAATAATTTTAGGAATTGCTTGATTAACCTGCTTCCGTAACAAAACCTCAACCACACATTTGTTTATCTTTGTTGAATGCTGTCATAACATTTACCTATAAATCAATAATACAATTTAAATTATCTAAAGTCCCGAAATATTTTTTACGAGTGTATGATAATGCGGCATATTACTGTGCGCTAAACATGCATGAAATTGGACTATTTTATGTCATTTGAAAAACGTGACGTCACGTATTGTTCTCGGTAAAAGAAAACTGCATGTTTGTGCAAAAACAGAAAGTATTTCATGCCCTTCGTATAAATCTAGTTATGTATTTTTAACATTTTCTTGTCCATTGTCTTTACACATTTTTATTTGGAGTGTCTATTTTCTTCTCTATTTTCTTTGTGTCTTTATTCTTGTTTTTCTTCACACATTTCTCTTTATGGCTATCTTCGCCTTGCTTTTATCATCACCACTTTCGCCGTGTCTCGCGAGGCCGTTTCTTTCGGCGGCAGCAGCGCGTTAGTGTTTATGCGGCGCCGCATTTTTCTTTCGCGCGGTTGCTGTAAATGTGTGCCCGGCAGTCGCGTGTGAAAATGAATTCGAGAAGCCAACCGCTTTAATGTTATTACTCGCTTCATTTTTCTTGTGCAAATAGCGTTTGTTTCCCAATTCTCTGTGAGATACGCGCGGCTCCTTCTGCATAAATTGATAAGCTCGCAAAAGGTGTACCACAGGGAGCAAAATAAAGTGTTTTTTCCTTGGAATCGTGTATACGTGTAAGGAGTTCTTTGCGATGATAGATTTCTAAAAGAAAGTGGTAATTGTTTAAGGATTTGACTTTCTTTAGCATTTGATAGGATTTTGGCGTGCTGCCTGTCATCTCTAGATTAGTGGTCTGTTGTCGATTTTCCCATTTCCCGGCAATATAAAAATAATTCAAAAGGAAACGGTTTTGACTAGGGTAATCCAAATGATGAACTCAATTCTTTTAAACAAATGTATACACAAAATATTCTTCCCTTGATGGCCATGTTTTATATTATTACGAGCATCATCCGATATTTATAGTTTCTAATTTAAACGATATTTAACTGCCAGAATATGTGTTTAGGCACAATAAATTTACACCAATCATTTTTGTGAAATAAATTCAACACTGAAATACGCGTGATTCTTCTTTTCTGTACAAAATATGTAGAGCCTGATTAAAAAACATTATATATCATATTTTTAGTTCTACTATTAATTCACAGTTTACAATATAACTTATGTGAAAGTAAAATGAAGTAATGTATCCGTATATTGGCCATGGTAATGTACCCGCACATTTTTAGTAGTCCTGAATTTTGAATAATAGTTACACTAGAGAAAATATTTTCAAAGCAATTATAAATAGTAGTGCTACAGAATGGCTCAGACTCGCTCGTAGTTTCTCGTTAGTTTTCCATTTTCTTTGATCCGGGGTAGCAATTCGGACTCGCCACATACTCTTGCCAGTTGCCATTCATCGCCAAAGCACAGTTTTTTGAAACTATTTCAATTTTTCAGTTTCTTAACAGTAGAACAAAAATATTTCTTCAATAATATTAAAGAAGAGTAAAACCTTCTCCTAAATGGCGATTTTCATTTCAAAATTTAGAGTCTTTTTAAGAAAATTGCATGTAAGCGTTACTGTAAATTCGAAATTTGAAACTCTCTTTCACAGGAATGTTTCGAGTTTTCGAAAACCGTCATTTGGAGTCATTTAAAGCTCTTCCACTTAAAAATGTAATAATGTAAGAATAATTGCTGGAAATTTGCATTTAAAGGCTTGAGAGATATTTAAAAACATACATTTGTGTATTTTTGAAAAAGACAAAAAGGATACAGCAAAACTAATGTCATCTTATTCACAGTAATTAGCACTGTTCTTAGGAAATATACGTATATAAAGAAAAAAATTGGAGCCGTTTTTGAAAAAATGACGTTTGAGACTTTGTGTAGATATGGAATTTTCAGCTCATTTTCACAGAAGAAGTTTGATTTTTTGAGAAACTTTATTAGGCAATTTAAAGCACATGTAGTCCTTAATGTAATAATCGCTGCTAGTTAAATATATACGAAATGCCAACCTAGTAAAAAAAACATTTTTGTAATATTTGAAAAAAAAATAATGGAGCACTATGGCGTTTATGTCATCTCATAGCGTACATTTAGCACTATCCTAACCAAAAGTTTAAAGAAAAAAATTGGTGCCGTTTTTGAGAAAATTTTGTTTATGTATTTTTTTAAATTGCTCATATTTAACGCAATATTGCGGGTAAACTACTAAAAGATTCAAAAAATACACAGGACATTATTGAAATAATTAACTATGGAGAACAAAATTCATTTGAAGGAAAAAATTTTATCTTCAATTTTCTTGTTGTAGGAGGGCGCCGAAAGAAATCCACACTATTGCAATTTTCGACAATTCTGAGTTAACAGCAAAAATCGCCATCTTTATAAGTGTATTTCACTTTATTCTTACAAGAAATATAAAGACAAAATTTGAAGACTTTTTCAAGAAATGTTGAAAATGCCTGGGAGACTTCATGTAAAGTACCCCCAAAAATTAATTAATGTGCCTGAAAATCGCTGAGCTTCGACTCAGGCCAGATCGACAGGATTTTATTCCCTTTGAAAAAAATTGTACCAATAATACAAGCGCTAGTGTTGTTCGCATACACCAGAGACGGACGGACAGACGGACGGACGGACGTTTTCAAGATAACACTTTTTTAGTATCAGGGGTCGCCAAAATATGAATTTCAGTTGAAAACTCGTCGAAATAGATTTTCGGCAGCACTACATAACTTTCCTTATTCTACGCGTATTTCTCCACACATACATGCATACTCCGTACATATACGAGAAAGTAAAAACACTAATGGCCTGTAGTATCTAAAATGCTGGTGAACAAATCCATACAAAATTGTTTTCCAAAAAGTAGCGTGCACATCGGTCAGGAACAAAAAAACTGCACTAGTATAATATTGCAACAAATCATAGTAATTAAAGAAATGAGTGTGTAAACAGGGGGATAATTGCATGAATGGTATGTTGAAAGAAAACGAGCGACGATAGCCAGTTTTCATATATTCCATGAGTGCAATTATTCCTCTTTATACACATGTTACGTTCAATATTTTTTCGTTTCCATTTACAAATAATTCAAATTTCAAAACATCCATACAGATCTTTTCCACACGCTGCATGCATTTCATGACGTAGTATTGCTTCTGAAAAGTATCTATTTTAGTGGGCCTTGCATGGTTTTTGTTTCCACGAAATATTTGTAAATACTGGAAAGTACTGAACGTATGAGGATAAAATATTAGAAGCAGACAAAATCATGAAAATAGTACTTCCCACGAAAAGTAAAGACAGGTAAGAGAGAGTATACAACATTTATAAATATTGGGGAAAAATTGTCACTTCTGACACAGTTTGGGTATAGCATACTTTTCAGAACTGGTAAACACAACTAACATTTACATTTCTTACATTCGTAATCCTAAAACCAAATGTTTTACATGTAGAACATTTAATATATTCACGATAAATAGTTTATTTTGTTCCATAAGTCAGCTAGCTTAACATTTACTTTCCCAATTTACTTTTTATTCATTCGTTGTTTATATGTAGTTGTAGGTACGTAATATGTGATGTACATTTTCATTCATGTTTCATGGCCGACTGCAAATACCTTTACTACGTCTGTGTTACGGTTTCTTGATTACACGTTTTCGCTCTTTTTGTGAATTCTGATTGGTAGGTGTGAATTTTTAATTGCACGGTGGAATTTTAATTGCACGCGTGCTATTGACATAGAGATAATTAATGATTTTTCATGTAATTAATGAGCATATTTAGTTAACTAAACGAAAAAATATTTTAACAAGTATATTCTTCATGTATGTTCCAATAACGTAGTACAGAATATGTACCTACAACAATTCTTTACAAACCACAATATCAAAATTGTTGCAGTTCTATAACGCAACATGCGAAAAGAAAATATTTAGTCGTGCGCGGCGTCCTCCTTGGAGTCTTGGTGTCGAATGTGTCACTTGTGTTGTAAAGAATGTCACATTGAATGTAAGACTTCATCCGGTTAGCGCAGTATAAAAGGAGGAATAGCGCTATTGAATATTTGAGTTTTTCAGTGAAATTCAGTGAAACGTTTTCATTATTTTTGAATTTTCCCTAGTTCCTGGGTTATTAACAAAACCATAGACATGTCTCACATGGCCAGAGGCTAAAACCTTTTTTCTGAACTTTTGTACGCTTTAGAAATCACTACTACATACGTTTTTGAATTTTCCCTGAATGTCTGGGTATCTAAAACAATCATAAATCAAACTCTCGAAAGACCGGAGGGAGCAGAATTTTCATTTAATTTCTGCGGGTATTGGAAATTTACATAGATCTAGATTTTCTGAAATTAATGATATGTTTAGGCAAACCTATTACCACAGATGTTTCAGGCCCATGTTTTGACTCGGTCAAAATTTTGTATAACCTACCAAACATCTGTGTGTATACGGGGTTGCCCAAAAATCAGAGCAAGTGACACGTTGTATAAAGCACACAACCGCTACATGCAATTTCAAACTATATGTCTATTGCGAAAGAGGGGTACCACGTGTACATTCCCTAGAAGTTTGTAACATTTATTCTGAGACATTTGGTACATTTAGTAAGTAACAGGAAACGTGGATTTATAAGAATTGCAACTTAGATGTATAGCAGTAGCAGTTTATCCTAGATTCGTTGTGTTATTTCGTTTCGCTACCGTATGTTCTAAAACCCCATAACAGACAATGGATGATATCAGCAAACCTAGAAGCCCCACGTCCGCCGTTGAGCGTTTAGCTGCTTTTCCGCGCGGCGCTGCCTTGCCGGGGGGGGGGGGAAGTAACGTATCGCGAGCGCCCATCGCGGCGAGGCAACGACCCAACAATCAGCCGCGCTGTCCTCTCTGCAAACGAGTTCCGCCCGAGCGGGAGAGAAGAGCAGGCGTATCGCAGGGCAGAAACCTTGGCCGTTTAACAGCGCGGCCGCGCCAGAGGACACGAAGAGGCGAGCGCTGATGCAGACAATAATTGGAATCGTATCTTCCAGATGAAACGAGTGGCTGGCGAAACAACCGTTTCGTCATCCTTACCTCCTAAGCAGATGACGCGTCGCCAACACCGCAACGAATGAACGCAGGCAGCCCGCGGCTCCTTCAACAATGTTTATTCCTTAACCAATGATTGTGTTATTATAGTTTATTGCTTATAACTGTACATCATTTTTGGCACCATTTATTTTCAGTTTTGTTGCATTTGTATTTCATGTACTTTATAAACAACATGCACATTAATTTGTGAAAGAATATCAGTTTTTTTATTCGGTTATTATACGAGGCGGTTGTATGCGCAACCACAATGCAATGCGTATTCCTAAATGGATTGTGGTCATTATTACTACCACATCATTTTTCTCATCTTCCTCCCTGATATTTATTCAAATTACATATTAATAATTTTATCATATTTCTAAGATAAAAATTTAACAAATAAAAGAGAAATTAAAATAATTGCGAACAAAAATGTATCCGACTTGTAAAGGGAATGAGACTGAGTATTTTCTTAGCCCATTGATTATTTTCTACATTTTGTGGTTTCTCAGCTAAACTAATTATTTTATTTAATGTAAATATTTGTGTTTACAAAAATAATAGCTTTATTATGTTGATTCTAATATTTTTGAAAGCATCTTACAAACAAATTATCCAGAAAAAACAATGATCCTAATAACATCACTAAAGACTTCAAGAAACAATATACTGAAAAAATTATAAATGACAGTATTTAAATTCAATATAACTATGCTATCAATAATGTTATGAAATTGATGTTCCTTTTAATCTTTAATTTGTAGCGCTATTCTTCATTCTTAATGGTATCGGCAGTGTGTGAAAAATGTAATAAATAGCGCTGAAAATTGTGCTAAAACATTGCGTGTTATCAAGCAAAACTGTACGAATTGATT